>ML682020.1:4842283-4964559 GCA_007922195.1 Podocnemis expansa | reverse complement strand
CATCACCCTCCAAGTTCCATCCCTTCCCCCTCGCCTCCCACATTGTGACTCACCTGTGGGCTTTGGGCTCCTTCTCCTTTCAAACCTAGTATAAAGCCCTCCTCACTAGGTCAGCCATTTTGCATCTGAATATGCTCTTCTCCTTCCTCGACAGGTGGAGTCCATCTCTGCCTAGCAGTCCTTCTTCCTGGAACAACACCCCATGGTCAAGGAAGCCAAAGCCCTCCTGATGACAACATCTTCGCAGCCAGGCATTCACCTCCAGGTTGTATCTGTCTCTGCTCAGGCCCCTATCCTTGACCGGAAGGATCGAGGAGACCACCACCTGTGCTCCGAACTCCTTTACCGATGCTTCCAGAGCCCTGTAGTCACCTTTGATCTGCCGAGGATCACCTCTTGCAGTCTGATTGGTTCCCACATGGATCAGAAGCACGGGGTAGTAGTCAGAGGGGTGGATGATTCTCGACAATCCTTCTGTAACATCTCGGATGCGGGCACCTGGCAGGCAGCATACCTTCTGAGAGGCCTTGTCAGGGTGACAGATGGGTGCCTCCGTACCCCTCAGAAGTGAGCCCCCAACTACCACAACCCTACGTTTTCTCCTAGCTGTGGTGGATGTGATCCTCCCAGCGTCGGGGGTGCATGGCATCTCCTCTTCCACGTCATCCATCGTCTGTAGTGCTGCATAATGGTTCTTCACCACAACGGAGGGTGGGATGTGTGCAAGGGTAGAGCACTGTCTGCTGCCAGAGGTAACTAGCTGCCAGTGTCCTCCCTCTGCCATAGGCATCCTATCCTTCTCCAGTGGTGCGGAAGTAATCTTTGGCACCTGGATAGTATCCTCCTCTTTGCTTGTTTCCTCATGGATGCTATCAAGGAACTTCTCCAGGGCATCGATACTCCTGAGCCTAGACACCTCCTCCTGTAACTCTCCCACTTGCCTCCTGAGAGATTCCACCAGAAGGCACCTGTCACATTGATTTAGCTCCCCAGCCTGATCATCTGAGACAGAGAAATGAAGGCCACAGTCCCTGCAAGCCCACACCAGGATCTGGGTAGAGATATCCATGCTCAGGATGTCTGCCTGGCTACAGGCATAGGTGGAGGAGACAGAAGGATCGCTGGCACAAGCTGTGCGGCTCCTCTTCACCATTGTGGCCTCCCCAATCTCCTCCCCAAACTCCCTCTCAAACTCCCCTGTTTTCAGTCCCCCGGGTCACTCAGCCACTGGCTTTTAAGGCCTTCTCCTACATCAGCCCTTGCCCCTTGTTAAACACACAGGGAAAGAATGATCACAAGGCTGATTGAAGCTGGTGATCAAAGGTGAGCAGGGAACAATGGTCCAAACAGCCCCCAGACAATCACACAATCACAGTCCCAATTCCCACAGGCTGTGTTCACACACAGGTGGTTATTTCGATATGGTTGTTTCGAAACAACTTGTATCGAAATAACGCCTTATTTCGAAATGACTTATTTCGAATTAGCAAAAAAGTCACTTCGAAATAAGGAGAAAAGCCGGAATTGAAATAGCAATTCCAGACAACAGTTGTTTCTAAACAACTGACCGTCGTTTCGAAACAATATGTTCAGATGACAGTTGTTCGAAACAAGTCGTTTTGAAACTACCGTTGTTTCGAAACAACACGTTCGCATGGCGTTGTTTTGAAACAATCGTTGCGAAACAACTCTGTTTCGCCCACCGACTAGGTTTAACTTGTTTCGAAACAACTGTGCATCGTGTGAACAGCCAAAACCTTATTTCGAAACAACCGAGGTTGTTTCGAAATAAGGAGGCTGTGTGAACACAGCCACAGTCACTGAGAACTTACAGAAATCACCCAAGCTTCGCTCTCTCCCTTGCTTCTTCAGCTAGGGGATTGCCTTCGCCTCCTTCTCAGGGCTTCACCAACTCCTTCCCTCTCAAACTCCCCTGTTTTCCATCCCCCTGTTCGCAAGCTCCAATGTTGGGACACATTTAAGTAATGTGCTTTTCATGCATCCTGGCTGCCTGACTTGGTCTCTGCTTTTCTGCTGGTAGCATGCACTGTACCTCAGGAGCTCCTTCCTACCAGTTTCCTGGCTGACATGCTCTGAGGATACCTCAGAGCCCACGCAGTGAACATGATGAAACAATTTGGTTAAGCTGCCCTATAATTCAGCCTGCAAAACAATGCAAAGAAATGGCTTAGGACTCCCTAGTAGGTTTACTTTTCACATAGCAATAGCTCCCAAATGAAACTCCCATGGAGAGCTCTGAGTTGACAACAAAGGAAAACAACATTCAACTCAGTGGAAGGGCGAGTCTTCCCCTGACCTCATTCCCTACATTGCCTTTTTATATATAGCAAGGTAATTGTGTGTGGTATTTTGTGGCAGATGAAAGCAACATACAAATCTCTTATAACAACACACACACTCCCATTTACAGGCTAAGCACACACAAGGTGCACACCATAAGCAGCAAAGAAGGTTCACATGTGACTGTTGTTATCATGACAGGCCAATGAACAAAGCTTGCATGCTTTCCCCAGTCAGGAGCATAGGGCCAGAGCTAGGTGAACACAGAACAGAACAAGGCACCCTCCCATGAACCGGCCCCAATCCAGCCCAGGACCCAATCTGTCCCCAGCTGCCATCACAAGGCAGGGGGGAGCCCCAGCAGCCACCAGAAGGCATTGAGGAGCCAGATCTGTCCCCAACCACCACCAGAAGGCAGCAGGGAGCTGAATTTTAGAGAGCAGGTGGGAAGAAGGGGCCAGGTGAGGCTGTGGCTGATAGCTGTGTGGCACCCTCTCAGATTCAGCGCCTGGGGCTTTAGCCCCAGTCGCTCTGCCCTAGTTACAGTCCTGCAGGAGCAGCCCCATTTTCAATCTTTGTGAATGCTCCAAAAGATTCATCTGAGAGCTATCTGGAGAGCAGTGGTGAGCTCCTCCCCGACTTGGCATGAAGAATGTGCTCACTTGGTGCCTACATCAAGCAGGTCCTATCCACATGAATGGCATCACATCATGACACAGATGAATAGTTCTCAGAGCTCCTGCTGGTCACAAAGACAACACTGTGTTCCATTTTCAGAATGAAATTATCAAGAGGTTTCATGTCTCTGAATTAATTCCACATAGTCAAATAGAATAATTAGGGAGCTGGAGACACTGACTAGCTAACAGTCAAGATAGAGATAAATTGGTAAAAATTAGCTTTGCAAGAGCTGAGCTGGGGACTTAACTCTAAAAATTGATGAGGCCAGTCTCCATGAAGGGAAAGAACATTATTTAAGGTTATACCCAGGGGTTAAAGTATAATTTGGTGGGCTCCAGAACCCTCCTAATTGAGCAGGCCCCCTTCCCACACAGCCCTCCCCTGCACATCCAGGCCTCCCTCCCACACTCCAGCTCCTCCCCCCAAATGCCAGACCCCACCCCAGCTCCTGCCCCCCACATGACAGCCCCTCACCCCAGCTATTGCTCCCCCACCAATGTTCCTCTAAGGTCCTAAGGCAGCTGAGCAAATTATGTTGCTCGCTGTGTGCCCCCCCGCCAGCCTGATCTTGCTCCCCCCAGTCTCCCAGTCACTCCCCCCCCCAGTCAGCCCGCCCCTGCTCCCACATACGCCTCCAGCCGGCCCAACTCCATCTTCCCTCCAACCGTCCACCCCCTTTCATGGCCAGCTGCCCTGCCCTGTCCCCACTCACCCCCCCACCCCCTTACCTGGCTCCTCCAGCCAGACGAAGCTCTCACTGAGCATGCATAGAGGCTCTGCGCATGCTTAGTGAGAACTTACTCCAAGTGGGAGTTTTTAAAACTCCCAGCTCAGAGCAGCTCTCAGCCGACCAGAAGACTCTGTCTTCCGGCTGGGCAGGGATTGCAGCTACCAGCCATGCATGGTCAGCAGTGTTCCGTGCACCAGGCAGCACTGGGCTGCGGCAGCTGCACAGCTTAGAAGGAACAGTGCCCGCCACCCCAGCTGCTGTCCCCAAAACACCTACCCCCATCAGGTCCCTTTCCCCATGTCATTCTCAGCCCCAATCCCTAAGCTCCCTGCCCTTATTCCAGCCCTCTTAACACCCCCCAGCTCCCTCTCTTCACGCCACCCCCTGCCACCCCTCAAGCCCTCCCCAGCCCACCATCCTGACCCCTTCTTCCCCCTCCCCATGCACCCAACTTGCCCCCACACTTTCCCCACCAGCTGCGTGACCGCCCAAACCCCCTTACCTGGCTGAAGAGCTAGGTGGGGGGCAGGAGGCTGCAACACTGGCTGGCCAGTTGGCCGGCAAGCAGGAGCCCAGGCCGGAGGCTGGGGCCTGGCCACGTGCACAGCCAGGCCCCGGCTGGAAGGGGCTGAGCCACCACAGGCTCCGGGGAAGGAAGGGAGGATTGGCCAGGCTGGCCCCAGGCCCCAGCCCCTCCCTTCAACTGGCCTAGTGGGAACACGCCAGAACGCTGTGTACTGGTGCGCCCTTCTATTTTTAGGGGGCCCTGGAACACAGCATTCCAGTGCGTTCTCCTATTTTTGGGGGCCCCGGAATGCAGTGTTTCCCTACTTTTAGGGGGCCTGGAATGCTGGCTCCCTAAAAATAGGGGGCCCTGGAACAGCGTTCCAGGGCATTCCCCCTTACTTTAACTCCTGGTTATACCACAAGGTATAAAACTAAGAGCACAGAGAAGTTAAGAACAGGAAAAATCAGGAGAATAAAATTCTCAACCGTATTAGAAGTGTCTATTGAAGAGTTTCCCCTCAGAAGGCACAGGAATCTCTTCATTAGATGCATTTTAAAACAAGCTAGTCAAAGGGCTAGATCTGCCATGAAACACTCACGCCCAATAGTAGACTGACTATGAATTGTTTTCTCTTCTCTGATGAGCCTGCTCTGCCGAACAATAATGGCCAACAATTGATCTCCAGGAATCAAACCCTTCTGTTACTAGGATGGCCACCAAACTTCCAGAAACTAGTCCCAAAAACAGCAGAGAAGAGAGGGAGTCCATTTACACAAGCACACATGTGCCCCCCAAACCTGAGACACAATCAGAAACAGAGGGTACTGTTAGGGAAGGACAGACAGACATTGCCATTTTTTCTTGTTGAAAAAAAAAGATGAAATTCCATTCCCTTTGGAAGGATCATGAAATTGCCCCAACAGAAGGCCCATTGTATGGACCTTGTTGGGCTACCTACACCAAAAAAAAAAAATTACATTTTGAGGAATATGTTCTTCTGGTGGATGTTTTCATTCTCTGTATCAGGATTCTCAGGCCCTGTTCGGAGCAGTCCCTGTCCCTGCCTCCCACCCCGGTACCATCCAAGAAGAGGGGTAAACCAGCTTTCGCTTTGGGAGCATGGCTGCCCCGGAAGCGGCACCGAACACCATCCCCAATCTTGGTACTGAGCTCCCCAGCTCGGGAACCGGCCACATATGAGGGACCTGGTACTGCTGAGTTGCGTACCCACACTCTGCCTTCACCAGCACTGTCCTCGTGATCCTGAGTGCCTTCTTGGTCTCCGAGTCCGGAGGAGGGTGTTTCGAAGGGGAGTAAATGGCCCTGCCCTCGACCTTCAGCGCCGTTCCCATTTAGGTAACAGTCTCATGAGTAGTCCTCCAAAGAGACCACAACAGAATCGCGTGGTACCATTTCACCCAATTTGGCGCCGGCTCCTTTGGCACCAGGAAGAGCCTTAAACCACATTCCAAGTTCTGACACCGGGGATCTCATGGCACACTTCGACCTCATTTGCTGTGTTTCTGCACACGTGGGGTTGGAGGTTCAATCCCCTATGGGGCCTACTGACCTTTTATTTGGGCCGGTCTTCACTTCTGCCGACCCTATTGCAGTACGCCTTCACCCTAGCATATGGGACCTCATCACATCCCACTGGCAAAGCCCTGGTTCCATTGCACCAGTCTCTGAAACGGCGGACTTTAAATACCAGGTCCTGGGGACAGAGTTTCCCTCCCTTATCCACAATCTGGTACCATCTCAAGGGGTGGTGGAAGCCGCACTTGGCCCAGGGCAGACATCCCATGACCGCATCCCGGTGTCAAGGGAGGCAAGAGAGTTAGACCTCCTCGGGAGGAAAGTTTATTCTTCCTCTGCTTTCCAACTACGGGTAGCCAACAACCAGGCCCTGGTTGGTAGATATATGTTGGACGTGTGGGAGTCTATGAATAAATTTAGACACCTCCTCCAACAGGAGAACAGGGAGGATTTTAATGCCTTCCTTAAGGAAGGCAAAATAGCATCCCATGACCTTCTTTTATCAACTTGGGACACCGTGGACACGGCCTCCTGCACCATGGCCTCACCCATGACCCTTCGGCGCGTGGCCTGGCTCAGGGAGGTGAGGGTGCGCCCCATCACTCAGCAGGCTGTACTCAACCTGCCTTTTGAGGGACAAACTCTCTTTGCAGCTGAGACGGATGTCGTGCTTCATGGTGCCCAGGATGCCCAGGGGGAGGGAAAGTTCTTGGGCCTCTTACCTTCAGGGCCCTCTACCCATTCCCCAAACAAGTGAGGGCCACCCAACACCAGGGACGTCACTGGCTGGGGGACGGACCCAGGGCACAGTCCCAGGCCCTGCCCCCGCCCCCAGTCTGCAGGCCCCACCCCCTGGCCAGGGACAGGGCCAGGTGTTGCCCTGCTGCCGCGGGCAGCCAGGCCCTGCATCCCCAGCTGGGGACTGGGCTGCCACAGCAAGACCCTGGATCCCCCGGCTGGAGATGGGGCCGCTGCGGCCGCTGGCAGCTGGGCCCCAGATCTCCAGCTTGATTGGGCTAGAGATCCAGGGGTCTGGCGCTGGGGTTCGGGGCACATGCCCTGGAGTGCCCAGTGCCAGCAATGCCGCTGCCCAACACCCTTTCTTATGTTTTAAGAAGTTGCACCATCAGGCGTATCAGCTCCAAGTTTGCTCCCCTTGTTCACCTACAAGGGGGTGCCAATTACTTCTCATTTTCAAGGCAGCATTATCTGTCCCGTTGACAAATATTAAAGGGAAAACATCGCCCTATGAGGGGCATGACCCCGACTTAAGATCTTGCAGGGTACTACCCTTTCTCCCTCTAGTCTCATCCGGTAGTTCCATCGGGTCCATAAGGACCCCTATTGGCAGGGGATGTCCCCCCTTCTGCTGTGCCAATTAGGCCCTCTGGAGTTACTGTTGGATCATCCACTCCCTGCCCTACTCCATAAGAGAACGTAGAGTAAGGTTACATCTGCGAGAGTTGTCGGTTAGGATTTTCCACACCCTACGTGTCCAAATGACCAGATGGGAACCGTTGCCCAATGGTTTCTGAATTTCCTCCTCCTTTATCTGGGAAGGTGCTTTCCTTTTAACGGCTACGTGGAGCTCTCTCTCAGGGTGGTTTCCTTCATGCTACCCCATGAAGGTGGCTTGTCCCCCAATCTGGAGATGTTTTCCCCCATGGGGTTTGTGTTTCCTAGTCGCTGGGCACTGGTCGGACTCGCACCTCAGGTGATCATCACTTACAAGAGACAAACACAACTGCTACTGATTGGCCTATTGTTTAGGCTCACTGCCTTGCTGTAATGGGCCCAGGTATTCAGATTGGGGAATTGCTAAGCCAGTAGTTTATGTTTATTGGAGGGTAACTCCTGACCTGCACAGACCTCTCATCCTTTGGTTAGAGGCCTTGTGCGTTGCTACCCTCCGCGCGGTCATACCTCTTCCCTTTTCCATTAGGCAACCTCAGCCCCTGGGGCTAGCACATTTGAGGACTCCTCTCCGCCATAAGGTTGCTTCCTGGATTTTTCCTCCTCCCCCTTTCCTCTCCACTTGGAAGAGAAGGTCTAACCCATTCATGGGAATGAAGTCTCTTTGCTTTGCCAATTACACAGACACGTGTCACAGAGGGGGACACGGGTTACATATTGCCAGAACAGACTGGGATAACTAGGAGCTATCACAGCCACTGATCTCCTTTTCCTAGCTCCCAAGAGGACATTTGGGGATTGGAGAAAGTGACTAAAAGGCCTCCAAAGAGCCTTCCCTTAGGTGAGGGAATGCTCCTTTCAAGCTAGCCCTGTCACATCCAGTGCCAGAACAGATCCAGCGAAACCAGGAGGCCATTAGATTCCTTATAAATGGGAAAGGGTACTCCTCTTAGCGACCTTCATTGCTGACGCTGGATGCGTCCCCGTCTACTTCTGGGTCCCCTTGTCTAACACTGGCCCAACCTGCAGTTCTTTGTTCTACAGAAATTTTGTAGACTCGTGTGAGGCATTGATCCCAATCCGGGTTAAGTGATGCCTCTCACCCTTTTCAGGGGTTGCTCACCCTTCATTGCGTTGTTTCATGCTCCCATCATCCTCAAAGACATCCTGAGGTAACACCACACCCCTTGGTTCCACTATCACATGATAGACTGGACTGGGCATCTTTTGAGACCTCTCTTGGTTACGGAAATAGCTGTTTGCAGCTACTCAAGGTTTAAGAGTCGAAATCACTGAGAGAGGCACTCTCTCTCTCTAATCTGGAATTGCTAGAATGAGAAAATCTCTCTCTCTCTCTCTCTGAGCTAAAAATCACTGAAGAGGAGCAGCAGATAGGGTGACCAGCTATGCTTTCCTACCCCCGTCTCTCCCTTTTTGGGCATCTAATGGATGTGGTAATGGGTATTTCCCTATACTCTATCACCTTTCAATATTGTCGAGGACTGGAGACTGGCTCTCCTGACCAGCCGCCTCCTAATCGCTTGTCTTCTCGGCTCACATACATTGTCCAGATCAAGGGGTCATGACCTTTGTTAATGGTCACTTTTCCTACTCCCTTCTCTTGTGGCTGCACCAAAAAAAGAAAAAAAAACCCCAAAAAACACAACAGGAGAAAGAGGGAAAGGGGGCGGGGGGACGAGAGTCCACCCTACCGTTGTGCATACCCTCATCCCATCTCTGACTAACGGGGCTAACTTTCCCTCTGTCCCGTGTACCTAGACCCTTAAGACCTTCTTTCTCCTCCCTCACTGGTGGAGACTCAATCTCTTACCAGTGTGTTCAAGACTCAGACCACGACGAAGGCTGGTGCCTCAACCCAAGGACCGCACCACTGAACCTGTTGCATACCACAGTATTACAGATACCAATCAGTGTTCCCTCTAAGCTGCGCCAGTGAGCAGTAGCGCAGCTTCTGCCGCTCACTGGCGCAGCAAGCGCTGACCCCAGCGCAGGTCCAGCAGCCACAAGCCATGCCTGACCCCAGAAGCATTTCTCCTGGGTGCCAGGAAGCCTCGGGAGGGGCTGGAAGGGAGCAGAAGCGGAGGAGCCGGGGGATTGGGGCTGGTGGGGAGCCGAGGATCGGGGCTGGTGGGGAGCAGAAGAGCTGGGAGATCGGGGCTGGCGGGGAGTGGAGAATCGGGGCTGGAGAGGAGCGGAAGAGCCGGGCGATCGGGGCTGGCAGGAAGCAGAGGATCAGGGCTGGCAGGGAACAGAAGAGCCGGGCGATCGGGGCTGGCGGGGAGCGGAGTATCGGGGCTGGCGGGGAACTGAAGAGCTGGGCGATCGGGGCTGGTGGGGAGCGGAAAATCGGGGCTGGCAGGGAGCAGAAGATCAGGGCTGGCGGGGAGTGGAAGAGCCAGGCGGTCGGGGCTGGCAGGGAGCGGAAAAGCCGGGCGATCGGGGCTGGCGGGGAGCAGAGGCGGGTGAGCGGAGGAGTCAGTGTGGGGGCTCCGGGGCTGGGGGCAGATTAGAAGCGGGGGTAAACTCATGCCACGCAGCGGGGAGGGGAGTGTTGATGTGTAAGGAAACGTATTGTTTCCTTTTCAAGTCATTGCTGCCACATGTCAGTGATTCGCAATGTTTTCTCTGCCATTGCAGTGGCACTCCTTGCTACCTTTAATTCATTTGACGCACACTGCCATGTAGTTTCCAAATGAAGCCATATATTTTCATGAGCCAATCCAGAGCTCTTTGAGTAGTTTTTCAAAAAACTCTGTGGCACACCTGTGTGCTGTGGCACACTGGTTGGGAAACAGTGGGATAGGTAAACACAACACACAAATTCCACCCAAGATTCAGAATAAACACAGAAAACTGTATAGAGCCTTATGTTACTTTATTAACACACAGCATTTTTACAGCACTTTCCATCCCAGGATCTCTCAATGGCTCACTATACTAGGTATTCACACATGCTTGGCTCTGTGGTATCCAAGAGGCACACCCCACCTGTGCTCACATTCAAGTGAATGGCCCTGACAATACATTATAGGCAAACTGCATGTCCTCCCATTTTGATATCTTTACCAAGTGCCATAAACAATGGCTTTAGGAGGAGGTGTCCCCTCCATGTATTTTTAGCACAGCTCTGTTTTCAGTTGGAAGCTGGCAAAGGAAAGTTCAAAGCTTGCAGTCAAGAACAGCGCAAAACTGGTAGATGGGGACTGTAGCAGAAAGAGAAGGCAGCCTGATCTAACTTTTTAAGTAAAGTGGAAAAACTGTCATTGACCTTAATTAACATCAACTCAAGTAATATATAGGCCTAAATCAGGGTGACTTCATTTAGCTCAGTGAGTGAGATCTAGTCAGAATTGGCTCATTCATTAGGAATCTGTAAAAAAAAAATATATATATATATATAGATTCTTGGCTATTGGTGATCATCAGCTCTTATCTGTGTAATTGCTCACACATTTGCTTATATAGTTTCCCATCTTCTAAAGGTGAGCTGAGATTACAGACAACCAAAAAATCAGAAGCTGTCCCACAAGCAGCTTCACAAATTCATAACACAAAATGACAAAGTGTACAGCCAACAGTGTGGTGGAAGACAATTGCAGTGATTGCAAGAAATATAAAAGTATTGGAAGTTTTAAGATGACATGGCTAAATGAATTAATTGCAACTGAGACTATGGAATCTGGAGAGGTGCAGCATGTCAAATTGGGTCAGCTATTTTCTTACTCTGAGGACTATGGCATATTATGCTTGTCATGTGCAGAAGCCAAGACAAGCTGTGATTTTGCTAAAGGAAAGACATGGAGTTCATGGAAGATTAACTATTTGAAGAGGCATCTCAATCAGAAAACCTATACGATGTTCCCTCTCTAAGTTGGTGATGCAACATCAAGTTATGGATGCACTTGGGGAGCCAATGGGCAGTGGCTCAGGGGCCTGACCCGGGCCCAGGAACTTGCTCAGCTGCATCCATAAGTTGCTCAGCTGCATCACCGGCTTAGAGGGAACATTGATACCAATAATGATCACTTCATCACAAACCACAGGAAGTAGCTTAGGAGCCGCATGAAGCCACATGCCTCATGCTACAGACCCTGTCTTATGGTGTGGTGCTCTAATTTTGAGGTCCTGAGTTCCTTGCCCCAGCACCTGTGACAAACTTCACCTAGCAGTGGGTTGCTGAAAGGCACCCTCATTCTCGCTTGCCAATCCGTGTTGGCTATCGAGGTGTCACGCCTTAGTGGGTGCTTGCCTATCGTCGAATGCCATCAGGTGGTTTGTCTTTCCAGACCACCAAAGGTCCTATTTCCTCTCTCTTCTTCTTTCCCTTTGCTCTCCCAGTTTTGGGTATTCACCACTAGTAGGCCAAGTTCTCTGGGGTCATTAATTTCCCATCGCCTCCTAAAAGTCTCATTATAGCTGTAAGGTCAGAGAATATCTTGGGCTCATTTGCCTTGGCAGACGTGCGCTGCTGACTGCTCAAGGTTCTGTTTGTGAATGTTTACCCACTCATGGCTCGATGTTTGCTTTTCACTGATGCCTTATACTAAGGTGACGTTAGAAAGTCACTGCTCCTCTTGTCTGCACGTCAGGGAGCTCTCGAGTGACTTAGGCCTCACCATGCTCCTTGCATCGGCAGGTCAGGGACCTTTGAGTGATGAGAGCCTCTCATCCTTTCCTTTATCTCATGGGTTTCCTTACCTGGATCATGGTCTTTATACTGCTCATGCCCACATTTAAGGGCATCTCACCAACTATGATTCAGTAATTGTGTTTTCATGTTCGCTTTTCTATGACAAGGTAATTTAGGCCATCATTGCCCCTGCCGTTTGCACGCCAGGGAGCACTTGAACTACATTGGCCTTTATTTCTCCCTCTTGGTCAGACCGTTCTACTTCATGGTTTTTAACCTTATCTGGGCCACGGTCCTTATGATGATACCTTGGGTACTTCCTTTGGACCTTTGTTGCCTAGTTCTCTGACCATTATGGGGAGTCACTGTGCTAAAAGCAGGAAAGAACCAACTCCACCCACCATCCATCAGCACAGCTATCAGTCACCTATTACTGAACGTATCTGAGCAGCGCTCAAAGAGCAGCGGTGGGTTACTTACCAGCAACCATCCTTCTTCAAGATGGGCTGCTCGGATTCATTCACAACCCTCCCACCATCCCTGCTACTTGGAGTTGGTGACTTTTAGGGACCGAGGAGGGGCTGGGCGGTGGCCACATATATAGCCACAGGGTGGTGAGGGGGGTGGTGACCACCTGCCCCTTCCTGACAGGCTAAGACAAAAGAGTTTCCGACCAATCATGCACTGTAGCACTTAGACACCTATTACTGAATGAATCCGAGCAGCCCATCTCGAAGGAGGACGGTTACTGGTAACTAACCCACCATTCCTGCTCCTTTCAAGGGTCAACAAGCCAGGTGACAGATGAGCCCTAAGGGCCTGAGCAATATAATCAGAACCACAGAGTGTCAATTCCTGGCCTTCAGCCAGTCAATAAAGGAAAATGCAGTGACTCACAGCTACACTGGAACTGCCCAATAGGAAGATCAGTGATGTTGCAATGTTATTAAACATTTGGCTTGCATGACTGAAGGAGTCTATTACTAATTTCTCAGTAAAAGGAAATCCATCCCCACAGGGCCTGGTTTCCAAAGGGAGAGAAATTGTTTGCGAAGTCTGAATTGTTCTGTTCTACTCTGGAAGATTGCTCTGCATATCTGGAATCTCAGAACCTGTCCATGCCAGCACAAACTGGTTCTAGCTTCCACATCACATACAGACACAAACAAAGTCTGACTTAGGAAGCCAGGCTTCCTTACATGCTGCAAGAGAGAAAGATTGCCTCTTCAGTATCGTTGCAATCTACGCCCGCCAATTATAGGAGAGGCGAGCAAGTGGGCCCTTCCCCCATCAGCTTAGAATCAGGACCATAATCAATTGAGTGGAGACACTGCAGTTTCCCCTGTTGTTTATAAACATCTTTGGGTTTAGTAGGTGGAGTTTTAAAATGCCTTCCCTGTTGTCTGTGTTTGACATCAGACATGTGGGGCTAGGCAGTGAACAAAACCAAAACACTGGGTCGATTACCCAATACCATGTTTTGCTAATGATTTCCATGCATCTGGCTACACTCTGCCAACCTTAGAGGAAAACCAGAGCAGCAAGAGCAAGTCACATGAGCTCCCTGGAACAAATTGCAAAGGGATTCTCTGGAAGCAGAGAGCAGGGAGAGCACATTTTCACAGAAACAAAGGCTGTTTTCATCACCAGAGCCCACTTCATACTAATATTGTAAGTTACACAATTGTCCAAACAACAACGGGTCAGCACGAGTCTGGCTGTGAGTCCTTCCTTTTGACAGACTTGCAATGCACAAATAGATATAAACAGACAAGGAGTCCTGTGGCACTTAAAGACTAACAATATATTGTTATTGTTAGTCTTTGAGTGCCACGGGACTCCTTGTTTGTTTGTTTTACTGAACTAGACTAACATGGCTGCCCCCTTTGGATCATGGCAAATAGATATAAACTCACCATCAGCAAGTTTAGGCTTGAAATTAAGTGAAGGTTTCTAACCATCAGAGGAGTGAAGTTCTTGACCAGCCTCCCAGGAAGAGCTGTGGGGGCAAAAAAACCCACTAACTGGCTTCAAGACTCTGAGCTTGATAAGCTCATGGAGAGGAGCTGATGAGATCACCAATCTGCCAGGCCATGTTTTGAAGAGCTGGGGACAGCTCAAGCTTCATGAAGTACTGACTCCTTGCTATCTTTGTTTCTGTGGTCCTTACTGAGTGGCTCACAGACTGGATCTGTACAGGCTATGAAATCCCCTCTTTTCCCTCTGCTATGTTATTCCGGTCAGTTCCTGAATCACATTCACCATTAGCAGCACAGGAGGGAGGCACTGCTCCACTAAAACAAATGGGATGGCTCAGATGGCCACCCACCCCTGGAGGACTGCTCATCTTAATGGTGAATGTGAGAACTCAAGTTTAGTGCCACCACGGGGGGTAGAAATGGAGCATTAGTGCCATAGGTTTGTTGTATCGGAGCTCTGCGGAGTAACAGCAAGACTTTCTTGTCCGGACCCAAAAAAGAACAGTGTAAACTCAAAAGGCATCTCCCCCTAGTCAGGTAAGTGGGTCTAATAAAAGCTATTCCTTCACCCTACTGATCTCTAACACCTTGGAACCAACATGGCTGGAACACCATTAAATCCTGTACGGCACAGGTGGCGTCTCCCTCTCTTTGGGCAGGACTCAGTGAGGCTTATCAGAGGGAACAAGTACAGGTGACGAACAGAACTAGTGAGACAACCCCTAGCTCCCAAGTACAGCCCTGCACCATCACCCATCCTACGTATGGGACGAAGAAACTTTGGACTCAACTACATGCTAAGCAACGAGCCACGGGCAGTTAGTGTCTTTCACATTCATGGGCTTGTTTCTGATTTGCTGAGGTAGCCACGTGGGCAGTTCTGGCCTTGTTCCAGAGCCACATCGAGGAGAAAACCTAGCCTACCTATAGACCAAAGTCCAGGGTGCCCAACCCAAGACTCCAGCTACTGCCACATATTAAATATGGTACAGAGGCGACATTTTCCAGGTGCACATGGATGGGGTGTTTCACGCAAAGGAGAATGTGGGTCAGTGTACTGAGGGTAGCAAAAGAGCTTCCTGCCTTGAGAAAGTGGTAACAGCCAGCCAATTCTGCTGGTGTCTTATCATAACCTCTGCAATCAGGAAGGCTAAGAAAGTTTGTTGTCACAGCTTGATTTGCAACTAGGGCACCTGGCAGAAGCAAATAAAAATCAGCCCCAACCCCACACTAAAGAGCCTGTTGCAAGGCAGATATCAACCGCCAACCAGCCTTGCCTCCACTGAGCTGTGCTCTTAGCAACAGACCATATTTAGCAGGGCCAATGAACGAGAGAGAGTTCGAAGCAGATTCCTGTAGCAAGTGTGCGAGTGAATCACTCGCAGAGCTGGAGACTTCCTTTGTTTTCAGGCAGCAGCCTGACCATTATGAATCACTTCCTGAATGAACTATATTAAAAGTCAGAAGCCAAACTGATTAGCTTAACTCTAATGCACTGACCCTTTCCAACATTACCACCTGGAATTGTTCAGAAAGAAGAGGGAAAGATGAGCACAGATTTAAACTCTGCTGAGGGAAAGAGAAAGAAAAGGGAGTTGTTTAGGGACTGGCTCCATACCCTATTGTTGGAGACAGAAGTCATGGAGAGCTGGAAGTAAATAAAATCAGTTACAAGAAAGATAAAGTAGTTCAATAATAGCCCGATGACAAAACAAGGGACCAGGCTCCCCAAGTTCTAAGGCCTGTTCTGACTCTGATCAGGTCACCAAGGTTTCTACCCGGTAAACAAAAACTGCAGCAGCAAGTCCCACAGCCCAGATAAACTGAAACTGCCTCAAGCTCACAGTATGGAGCTAAAAACAGCCGTAAAACAAACAAAGAGTCCAGTGGCACTTAAAGACTAACATTTATTTAATGCATGAGCTTTCATGGGAGAAAATCCCACTTCATCAGATGCTTGAAAGTGGGAATTTCTCCCACAAAAGCTCATGCAATAAATAAATGTATTAGTCTAAATGCCACAGGACTCCTTGTCGTTTTACTGAACTAGACTAACATGGCTGCCCCTTTGGAACATAAAAACAGAAGTACAGTCATTCCAACTGAGGCTGTCCTCAGCGGGTTTCAGCCCAAGCAGAGATGTCCCCGTTGTTGTTTTTAGCCCTAACACAAGTTCTATGACATCAAGTCAGTCAATCCAGGGTCAGAGAATTGTGGCTGCCAGAGGTTCTGTGCATGGCAGATGAACCATTAACCTTTCAACTTCTGCTTTTCCAGGGGGCCCAATGCTGGCCGATTCCCAGGGATTTACACAAGGGATTCATGTTTTTAAATGATCATGTTAATCTCGACTATGACAACAAAACGAAACAAAACAAGCTTCAGGCTGCACGTAAATGAAGGCCACAGGGAACGCCCTCCTCTCCAGGAGATGCCAGATATGGGTGCCTGTCTGCATGCAGAGAGAAGGGCTCTTGTACAGGTCACATTCTTACCATCACTACCAAGTATATAAATGAAATAAAATCCCATGTCAGATAGGTAGCAAAGGCCTGTCTCTCTCTCTCCCCCACCCCCATCTCCCCCACGCGTAGGAGAAGCAGGTACCCTGCAGGGTGGTTTCTGCTCTCTGCCTTTCTTGAAGTGCTCTGCAGAGAGGAGATAAAGTGTTGCTGATGACCATAGGTGCAAGGAGTGAATCTGGTTTGGGGAAGTGAGTTCAACCGAAAGGTCAAGCAGCTCTTCATGCCAACACTGTGAGCAAAACTCAAGAGATAGCAAGGCCAGAAAATACCAGACTGGATGATCCAATCTGATCTCCATGCACTTTGCAGAACTGCTGGCCTCATCCCTGCCAATACCAGATCTAGCCGGCTCTTGTCTTTTTGGACTGATAATGCTGGGTCTGCCCCTGTCTATCCCACCATCTAATTACTTTTGCAGTTTAAGACTTTTTCCAACTATGTAACATGTTTTTTCCTTCCTTAGCTCCAAGCCAAAAGGAGGGCAAAAGTGTATATTATTATGGTGAGGCCCAATGGATGCTGACGGGGAAAGAACAGATTGATGCCAGATAGTTATTGGAAAGAGTAGCTAACTTGAAAACAAGCTGTAGCGCCGAAAAGGATTATCTTCTGGGCAAACAGCCAAAAATCCAGTGAAGAAAGCAAGCCAGCTCAGGAGAGAATTAGATGTTGATATAGGAGCTGATTTCACTTAATCTTTGGAAAAAACAGAATCAATCCCAAGGATTTTTTTTCAAAGCAGCATTTAAGGACCACTTCTTCAACAGGGGAGCTGCATACAAGATATTCGGTGTACAAAAAGCAAAATGCCACATTGGCTCTTCAAAGAGGCTTAACAGCTCTTATGCAGCACAGCATAAATCCTCATCAGCATGTTCCAAGGCTCACAAGAACTGGATGAAAGAGGAGAAAAGTTATTCAATTAGCACCCAATGTGATGGGCCTTCTGTGGCCCACAAAGGCAGCAACAGCCCTGCTTGCAGGGACTTACAACCACAGACACAGCTCAAACACATCCTGCACTGGCGTCTCAATGAAGTCTAATCGGAAAATAAATTGTCTCTTGGGCCATTTATTATAGGCTGCACCAGTGTCCAAAGACACCTAAATCATCCTGTTTTTTTCTGTTGTATTAGGCAAAATTTGTTGTGTGTTTAATCAACCACAATATATTTATCCAAGCCCCCTCACTGCACTGAGTGGAATTTGTTCCTCATTGATTAGGAACGGTCCAACAATATGATAGAGTGAAAAGTCAGGAGCACAGACAATATTGAAAGCCATTCTCCTCCTCATTATAAACGTTAACACTCACTCAGTGTTTTGTGGTAAACTTATTCAGAACACCAAGTTATCAGAAGAGATCCTCCATACATCTAATGGCAGTTTTCAGTGTCAGGACTCCATTCCTGCAGCCAGCCATTCTTCCTGTGTAACAGATTAGGCTCCTGTGCTCTCAGAGCTTTCGCAGACAGCTTCATGCAGCATGGAAAGCAGTGGGTATTTCTTGACCTGAGTTGTTACTTTATAAAAACAAGAGTACACAGTCCAGACAGCTTGCCTCCACACAGGCAAAACAGGAGGGCCAGACTTGCCTTGTTGTTGTTCACAGTTGTTTCGGTAAATAGCTGCAAAGTCCCAGGAACAGTGGGTTACTCAGTAACCATCCTTCTTCAAGATGGGCTGCTCGGATCCATTCAATAATAGGTGTCTCCATGCCGGCGTGCCAGATTGGCCGGAAAAACTTTTGTCCTAGCCTGTCAGGAGAGGGTAGGTGGCCTCCACCCCTTACGCCACCCCATGGCTATATATACGGCCGCTTCCTGACCCCTCCTCAGTTCCTTAGAGTCGCCAACTCCAGATGCGGGGATGGAGGGGAGGGACCTGAATCGATCTGAGCAGCCCATCTAGAAGAAGGACGGTTACTGGTGAGTAGCCCACCGTTGTTCTTCGAGTGCTGCTCGGATGCATTCAGTAATAGGTGACTACTAGCCATGCTGATGGATGGCGGGTGGAATTGGGTCTTCCGCCTTCAGCACAGCAGTACACCCCAAATGGGAAGAAGCCCAGCAAACCAGAATCTAACCAGAGTCAAGAGACGAATAGGCTCTTGGCATGGCATAGAAAGATCGACAGCTGAGGGCCAACCCAAGACAGGGGCAGGGCCGAACCCACCAAGGCATAAGAGAGTGGGCAGGATGGGCCAAGGTCACTGCAACGAATATGAAGAACGCAACGTGAAACCATAGAGGGTTGCGTTGGATGTTCCACCTAAATGGCAGAACAAAAAGGTATGAAGGCCAGAAGAAAGGTGTCTGGCCAAAGGACCTTTCCACGTGGGCTTGTCGAGAACACTGGAGGCCGACAGGAGCAAGCTTAACCAATGATTGTGGCCTGCATAGGAAGCAATGGAGGGAATGAGCAGTATCCCACGGATTGAGCACCTTGAGGTCCGAGACAGGATCCAAAGAGTCACGGTCTCGCCTGGATGCTTGCTGGCTACACAGGTAGCCGCGAGAGGGATGAACCTTATCTCCTGGACTGGACACGGCCAGTGCCAGCGGGGTCTGATCGATGAAGGTAGTAATAGTTGAGAATGGTCTGGCAAGACTCTACAAGCCCGTACACTGAAGACAAATGCCTACAGTGAAACAGTGGAAGGCACAGGTATGCCAACTACAGAATCTCAAGTTAGTGCGCAAAGTGCATTCTTCCAACTCAGAATGGTACCAAACTCCGGGTTTCTGCTGGAGAGGTACTTCAGGACACTAGCACCCATAAGGTGACATAAAGGCCTGGACGGTGCTGATGGATTAGTACCTATAATAACCTTGGTAGCATGAGAACTCATGGAGAAAGGAGAAGGAGCTCACTTGGCCTGTAATCCTGTGGGATTCCAGCAACACGAGGGTTGTATGCAAAGGAGCAGGGGAAGGCGGGGACGATGCCAACTGCCCCTTGCCCATCGAGCTGAGGTGGCCCAAGGGCTCGAAGGGGTGCCGTATTAGGAATACGGACTTGCATGTCCAGGGCACCACCAAGGACGATAATGTCACGGCTACATAGAGAAGCGTGAGTACCAGGGAAAAAGACATGTTGATGCGGAGTTACCCCCGAAATACGGTTGTCAGGGGCAGGAAGGAATATCTCCCGACCACCTTGGAAGAGAAGCTGCCCACAGAGCATCAACCGCGGTATCGCAGAGGTACCTTGAGGTTAGAGAACCCAATACGGAGGGTTATCGCTAGTCGGGGACCGGATGGCCATTCCCAGATGGAGGGTGCGGGGGGACAAGACTCTGAATTTCTTAGTGTTTCAGAGACAAAAGCTCTAACCCGTTTTCCTTATATATGTCTGTGTATGTATACTGTGTGCGCGTGCGTGCGTGCGCGCGTGCGCGCGCGCATAGGCAGCATATATCATCGGGTCCCTTGGGGAGGTGAGGGGAACAACGGCCCTGGGGGGGTCACCACCAACATCGCATGGAGGTGCACCCCGGTTGAACTGTAGATCCCCGAGCAGGTCAGCGAGTCGGCACGCGCCCAAGGGGCAGTGTCCTCTGCCAGGGTATGCGTGACCTGCAACAGGGAGGTTAGGTGGGTAGTTATAAGCAACTCATTGAGAAGCTTTCATGCTCGGAGTGCAGCTTTCTGCCCAGGTATGCCGGGGGACTGATGTCGCGAAGGTGGACGCTAGGGTGGAAGGCCCAAAATACGGTATACCACTGCTGTTTCCCTAGGGTGGGGCCTACGATAAGGACTCCTAGGACAGGAGTCCTGATATAACTGAGGTTGCCCACAAAGAGAGGGGCTGTAAGGAGCCTCAGCTTGTGTAAAGAAGGGGAGCATATGAAGGCAGGGATGGACTGCTCTGCCTTGGCCTTCCGTGGAGGCTAGGAGTCGCCAAGGCCGTGCGAACGCATCTTGCGTGACGAGTAGGATGGAGGGTCCTGTCGAGCTGTCGGGGCCACAATAGGCTGGTTACTCATTGTGAGCGAACAAAGGCACCCCCTGCCCCCGCAGACAGGAATCGAATGGGCCTACCTGATGGAGAGCATCAGGGTAACAGGGATGGTCCCGCTTCCAAGTAAATGCTGCAAATACACCTCTCGGAGCCTCTGCAGCAAAGCTGGAGCTACTACGAGACGCGCTCCTCGTCCCCGGCAAAGATTTGACATGACAGTGCAGGATGGAGGGATACCGGGGGGGGGGGGGCAACAGATTCCCCACGAGTGCCCGAGGTACCCGCTGCAGAGAAGGTGCAGGCAGGATAGCCACTGCAGAGAAAGTGCAGGCAGGGAGTTCATGCCTTGTGGAGGCCCATGCCGCCCAAGGGCAGGGGAAAATCCCCCGGTAGGGGTGCTGTGGGCACAGTAGCAAAAGAAAAGAGGTGAGTGGGTGGGCCCCTTCCCTGCAGGAGGGAACAGAAGGGAGTCTCAACCCTTGCAGCATATAATAGCGGTGGAAGGAAGTTTCCTGTAATCTCACAATGATAGGGATAACAGGGAGTTAGGGGAAGAAGATAAGGCCCCAGATGCCTATGCAGGAGAGGTGGGCCCAAGGGGGAGCAAGCCCAAGTATTTGGCCTCTCCCCTGGGATCTTGAGCGGTGCCCACCACCAATAATGTTTCTGGGGGAAACAAAGTGTCCCCTTCGAAGGGCAGGCTGAGAACCACCTGCTGCACATTAGGGGGCTCCCTAGCCTCCCTAAGCCAGGCCACCCAGAGAATGGTTACTGCCGAGGCCATGGTAAGGGCCGCTGTGTCTGCCACATCGCGGGCCGAAAGGAGAAAGGTCGTGAGGAATTATGTTACCCTCCTCTAGAAAGGCATCATACTCCTCCCTGGCCTCGGGTGGGACCAAGCGTCGGAATTTTGCCACTGACTCCCGCATGTCCAGCAAGTATCTGCTGATAATGGCTTGGTTGTTTGTCACTCACAAATGGAAGGCCGCTGAATAGTATATCTTACGGCTCAAGAAGTCCAGTTCTCTGCCTTCCCTTGAGGACAGAAGGGGGTCGCTGGGGGGTTCCCCGGGGCCCAGTGCCATCTGCACCTCTTCCCTGGGGGAACCGGGTGACCAGCGAAAGAAGGGAAATCCAATGCGGAAACCCGATATTTAATGCCCGCCATGTCCAAAACCGGGGGCAATAGAACTTGGGACTCTGCCACTGGGAACAGGCGAGGTCCCAGACACCTGGGTGGGGCGGGACTGTTAAGGGTTCTGTGGGGGAAAGGCTGGCCTGAAGAGGGCATTGGAAGGGGAACCCAAGGGCTGCACCTCCATTCCTAGATGGGCTGTGGCCCGGCGCAACAGATCGAAGTGTGCCGACGGATTTCCCATATAGGACTCCGGTGCTGGGGAGAGGGCGGTACCAGGTGGTCGCCGAGGCAGAAAGGGGGTCTCCCGAGGGGACCATTCCTGTAGCCGGTAGCAAAACAGTGACGGAGACAAAGTGCGGCGCCAGGGCCGCTTAGAGCCCCTTGAAGGACCTTCCTCCAGACTGGAGGCAGGAAGAGGGGACCAAGACTTCTGGGACGGTACTGGTGATGGCAGAGTGATGTGCTGTCGTGGGGATGGCTCTACAGCGCCGGCCCCCAGTGGAGTGGGAGATGGAGGTGGGGAGGGTGAACGCCCCCAGTAGGCCCAGGCCTTGGCTATGAAGGCCGGTTTGCCCCTTCTGGTTGGGAGCAGGGCAAGAGGTGTGGGGGGCAAGAGGAGGGCTCACGCAGTCTCCACCGCTTCCGGGGTGGACGGCACAAGGAGCGACTCCGTGTGGCTCCGTGGTAAGTTCTCACCCAGGGAAGGAGGACTGCCTGGGCGGGCAAGCTCCTGTTCCTGCGGCACCAGGCTCTGTGGTGCCGAGGGTGAATGTGGCTGGCACTGAGGCGAGCTCAGTGCCAGTGAGGCCGGGCTGCCTGAAGGTGACTCGGACGGTGCTGAGGTGCCGGGGTGCCAGGTCGGTGTCATAGCAGCGCTGGCAATGACGGCGAGCAGCACCAGGGCAATCCGGGTACTGGCGGCACTGGGCAGCCTGAAGGCAACCTTGAGCGGTGCTGAGGTGCCGGGGCACCGGGTCAGCGCTGTGGTGGCACTGGTGATGTTGGCAAGTGGCGCCAGGGTGATCCAGGTACCAGCGGTACCAGGCTGCCCGAAGGTGACCTTGAGTGGCACCGAAATGCCGGGGCACCAGTTTGGTGCCGGGGTGCCTGGCTCAGCACCAAGGTTGTACGGCGGCGGCAGCTACTGGCAGTGCGGTGCAGCATTGGCTCCGGTGCCAAGCTGAGTCTCGGTGCCAGGCGGGAACCCGAAGCCTCGGGTGAAGAGTGCCAGGCCTCCTAAAGGATAGGGCACAGCACCGTTGTTCCCTCTCCTTGGTTTCGTGGCTGAAGGAGAGACAGATGGAACAGGCTGAGATCATGTGGTCTTTGCCAAGGCACCTGAGGCACTTCCCATAGGGGTCGTCCCGGGGGAAGGCCTTGCCACACTCGGCGCAGGCTTTAAACACTGGCATGATTGTAGGATGTTCCAGTCCGATGGTGGAAGGCTCTTGTGGTGGAATTAAATCCACGAGGAGATGCTCCAGGTGGGCAAAAGCTCATAGATGACAGGCAGGCTGCTTGTGATTTGCAAGGAGTGGACGTTCCAAATCCGACACGCAAGGCAGAAGAAATTAAACTGAAGAGGGATCAGGAGGCGGCCGTATATATAGCCATGGGGTGGCGTGAGGGGTGGAGGCCACCTACCCTCTCCTGACAGGCTAGGACAAAAGTTTTTCCAGCCAATCCGGTGCTCTGGCACAGAGACACCTATTACTGAATGCATCCGAGCAGTGCTTGAAAAAGAATATATGCCTATACCAGCTGTGACCCAGCCTCCACTGGCCATCTCAGAAAAAGCATGACATAGGCACTCAGACTTCAAAGTATCACCAGTTTCTCCTATCAGATTATCCCCCAAGGAAAGGGCAACATATATATGCTTGCCTGTTGATTCAGTTCTGTCAGTTTTCAGAGGTTTGCATAACAAACATATTTTGCTCCCTCTATTAAATGGCTGGAAGAAGGCCAATGCTGGCCTGAGAGAAAGTTTGACACTCCCCTGTTCCCTAAAACTCTCTCCCCCCTTCTTGGTGAGTATTTGTTTTTCTCCCACACTCACCAGTGCCTTGATTTTTCTCCAAGTGAAATAGCTCAAGCCCATCCCAAGCATCTCCCGCCAGCAGCCAGTGAGTTAGGGCTACAGCTCTGCCTGTCACCCTAATGCCAGTGGCGTCACTGGCATTGCACACGCCAGGGCATGTGCCACAGGTCCCAATGCCAGTGCCCCGGATCTCCAGCCCAATCGGGCCGGGGATCCGGGGCCCAAGCCCCAGCCCGCCGCAGCTCCGGCGGCCCTGTCCCCGGCCGTGTATCCGGGGCCTGGCTAGCCACCTGGCATGCCCCGCCCCTGGCCAGGGATAGGGCCAGGGGAAGCCACTCCACTGCGAGCTGCTAGGCTGCAGCGCGGCGCGGCGCGGCATGGCCAGAAGTGGCCGCTGGAGACCTGGCCCGCGCCCACACCCTCGGCGGCAGGCAGCCAGGCCCCCAATACCTGGCTGGGGACGGGGCCACCGCGGCCCCGTCCCCAGCCGTGGATCCGGGACCCAGCCAGCCGGCCGCCCGTGGCAGCGGCGGCCCCGTCCCCCACTGGGGATCCGGGGCCTGGCCTCCAGCAGCCGCAACAGCCCCGTACCCAGCCGGGGATCGGGGGCCTGGCCGCCTGCCGCCGCGGGCGCGGGCCCGGCCTCCAGCGGCCGCTTCTGGCCATGCCACACCGCGGCCTAGCCGCTCGCAGCGGTGTGGCCCCCCTGGCCCTATCCCTGGTCAGGGGGCGGGGCCTCTGCCCCGGGTCCATTGCCCCCCCAGCGATGCCTCTGCCTGATGCACTTGTGTGATGAGCTCCAGAGAATCCTAACCTGCCCGAATCTGACCCTATTCTAACTCTAACACACTCTTTCCTGGAATTTCTCCTCTCACTAAAGAAGGTTTGAAACTTTAGCCAGGGCAGCAGCAAAAGACGAAAACAAGGATAATGAACCACACTGAGTTGAGGTCAGATCCTGAGATTGTGAGGATCACACAGAACCAGCCTGAGGACACATTTAACTTTGGAGGGCAGTATAATAAGGTGAGTATTTTTTATAAGCAACAGTAAGATATTAGGGTTTTGTCCAATGAGGGAAAGGGAAAGCCAGCTCAGCAGCATGAGAATTCAGCAAGACTGTGGAGGGGATGTTCATATATGTCATGCTGTATACTAGCTTTGCAGTGTCCACAACAATAGACAGTCAGAGATCTACAGTCAGAGATCTGCAGCCAGATGGCATGTGGCTGAGCCAAGAAAGAAAGAGCAAGCATGGGTCAGCCTGAACCAGTTGGATCAGGAAACTAGAACAATGGAAAATGTTCCCCCTACAAATATCATAGTAATTGCAATGTAAATGCACACAGCAGGAGAATTCACATTCCTTCGGATTAGACTGGAGCTTCTGGCTCTCACCTTATGCTCAACTGACAGCATCATTTACTGATGATCACTGGAGACATTCCAGCCACAGACCTCTCCTCCCTGGTTTCAGGGGAGCAGCAGCAGAGCAGAGCAGCTGGGGAAAAAGTCAGGACCCAGACTGTGCAATGGTTGGCTTTAAATAACTGTGAGAAGTAAGGGGGCTTCTAAACAGAATGGTGGGTTACTTACCAGTAACCGTCCTTCTTCGAGATGGGCTGCTCACATACATTCAGTTACAAGTGTCTACGTGCCACAGCGCACGGTAGCTCGGAAAGTCTTCAGCCTTAGCCTGTCAGGTCAGGGCACACGGCCAACGCCCCCTCCAAGCCGTGACCACGGCTATATAGGTGACCGTGACCCTGACGCTGGCAGTCCCATATAGCTTCACCAACTCTGTCAGCGGGGATGGTGGGAGGGGCCTGAATGTATGTGAGCAGCCCATCTCAAAGAACAGTTACTGGTAAGTAACCCACCATTCTCCTTGGACCGCTGTTCACATCATTCAGTTACAGGCGACTGCTAGCTGTACCCATGGACAGTGGGAGGATTTACAGTCTACACACATTGAATACAGCTCTGCCCAGAGCGGCATCATCTCTAGCCTGCTGGGTGATAGAGTAGTGCATCATAAAAGTATGGATTGACGACCACATAGCGGCCCTGCAGATCTCTTGGATTGGAACCTTGGCAAGGAGGGCCGCAGAGGACACCTGGGCCCTGGTAGGGTGGGCTCTAACAGTTTCAGGAAGGGACGTTTTCGACCTTCTGTACCAGTCCTTGATACAGGTCACAATCCATTTGAAGATACACTGAGAGGATCCTGGTAAACCTCTCTAACATTTGGTGACCACCACACACAGTTGGGGGGTCTTCCAAAATGGCCGGGTGCACTCGATGTACGTTAAGAGTGCCCTCCTCATGTCCAGAGTACGCCACTTCCTCTGCTTCTGCGTAACCTGGGGATCTGGGTAAAAAACTGACAAGCAAATTTCTTGTTTAAGGTGGAAAGAGGTGGTCACTTTAGGGAGGAAGGATGGTGGTGACGCAAAGCCACCTTATCCGGGTAGAACCTCGTCCATGGGGGTTCCGAGAAGAGGGCTTTCAACTCCGAAAACCCTTCTAGCAGAGCTGATAGCTACCAAGGCGGCCACCTTCCAGGACAAGACCAGTAGGGTGGCTGAGTCCAAGGGTTTGTAGGGTGGCTCTGTCATTGCCCAGAGGACAATATTTGGGTCCCAAGGCGAGGTGGGCTTATGAGGCTGGGAAAAAAGTCTCTTTACCCCTTTTAGGAATCTGACTGAGGTGGGATGGGAGGAAACTGTTTGCCCATCCACACTCTTGTGGAGAGTGGAGATTGCCACTAAATGGACTCTCAGTGAGGAAGGAGAGAGGACTCCTTCCCTTAGATCTAGCAAAGGGGTCTCAAACACACAGAGCATGGGCCGCATGCGGCCTCTAAAGCTATTGCATGCGGCCCGCGATGACACGATTGTTACTGATATTTTCAGTATCGTTGTATTAAAAGGTTTTAGTGGTGCGGCCCTCTTGTCCTCATGCGGCCCTCATGGTGATTTGAGTTTGAGACCCCTGATCCAGCAGATAGTCGAGGATCAGATGAATTGGTGCTGATATAGGGTCTATATCCTTGTCCTGGGCCCAAATGGAGAAACGCTTCCATTTGGCTGTGTACGTGGACCTGGTGGATGGTCTTCTCCTACCAACCAGGACCTCCTTAAACTTTGTTTGAGCAAAGTCTCTCCTGCCCACTGAGCCAGAGAGCCATCAGGTGTAGGTGGCCCGGGTCTGGGTGCCAAAGGCACCCTGAGTCCTGCGTCTGGAGGTCTGCCCATGGTGGGAGGCGGAGTGGGGTCTCTATGGTCACGTTCTGCAGGAGTGGGAACCAGTGCTGTCTGGGTCAGTCCAGAGCTATTAGTATTATATTCACTCTGTCCCTGTCGAGCTTCAGGAGCACACTCTGTATCAGGGAACCGGCGGGAAGGTGTACATCAGGGGCCCCGACCAGTTGATGAGGAAGGCATCAGTGAGGGACTCCTTCGCCCAGCCCCTGAGGGAGCAGAACTGGGGGCATTTGCAATTCTGTCGTGTCACAAACAAGTCTATCTGGGGAAGACCCCATCTGTCTACCAGGGGGGAGAACACCTTGTCGTGAAGGGACCACTCGTGGTTCGCTACCCGCTTTCTGCCTAGAGAGTCCGCCAGCTCGTTGTCCACCCCGGGTAGGGGGGAGGCCACTGGGAGAAAGTTGTGTCATATGGCCAATCCCCAGAGTTTGCACACCTCCTCACAAAGCGGTGTAGAACGGACCCCCCCCCCTTGCCGATTTGCGTAGACCACGGCTGAGGTATTGTCTGTGAGGATCGGGACTGAGCTGCCTTGTATCTTGCCTAGGAAGGTCAAGCAGGCTAGCCTGATGGCCCTTAGTTCCTTCATGTTTATGTGGAGAGGGCCGTTGGTGCGGGACCAGAGCCCCTGAGCGGAGAGGCCTCCAGACATGTAGGCCCCCCACCCTGTGTTCAAGGTGTCCGTTATTAAGGTCACTGAGGGCCTGAGGTCTTTGAAGGGAATGCCCCCCATGGCAAAGCGGGGAACCCTCCACACCTGAAGTTTCCCCAGAGTGCCCTGGGGAACAGACAGTACCTTTTGTTCAGGGAGTCCCTCCATATATGGAACACCATGGAAGACCAGATTTGGAGAGACCTCATCCTCAGGCGTGCTGTCTGGATCACTGAGGTGGAGGCTGCCATGTGACCGAGGAGTTGTAGGCACCGTCAGGCCATGGTAATGGGGGATGTTTGCAGCTCCTTAATGATAGTACAAATGGACCAAAATCTGGAGCAGGGTAGGAATGCTAACCCCTTGCAGACATCTATTCGCGCCCCTATGAACTCTATGTTTTGGGATGGGCGGAGCTTTGACTTCTCTTGGTTTATATGAAGGCCCAGATAGTTGCAGAGCCTCACTGCTGCTTTGACATGGAGCGCCACTTGGGAGCTTGATTTCCCGAATATTAACCAGTCATCTAGATGGGGGTAAATTCTCATGCCCCGTCTGCGCAAGTATGCCATGACTGGCACCATGCACTTTGTGAACACCCTGGGGGCCAGGGAGAGCCCGAAAGGGAGAGAGGTGAACTGAAAATGGTTGTTTGCCACCCTGAACCTTAGGAACCGCCTGTGGCGGGGCCTTATGGCTATGTGAAAGTAGGCATCTTTCAGATCGAGGGCCACGAAGCAATCCCCGGAGACAGAGATGGAAGGATTTGTGATAGGGAAACCACGCGGAACTTTATTTTCCTTATGTGTTTAAGACTCTGAGATCTAGAATGGGTTGAAGGTCCCTGTTGGATTTTGGAACCCGGAAGTATTAGGAGTAAAATCCTCGAGGACCCACTTGTCAGATGTGATATTGGCCCAGCGGTGCGTGAAGCAGTGTAAGTAGTGGGGGATGGTGGATTCATGGGTTCGCTGGCTGTATGGTAACCGTCAAAAGTGCTGTTTCTTCCCCAACGAGCTTTCAGAGGCCTGCCCATGCCTACCTGATTGGGGGACGTGGGATTTCTCACTCTTCCCCAAACCGACCCTGTCCCTGTCCATGTCCTAAGGTGGCACTGGGAAAAGGGGAGGGACCTTGGGAAGGTACTCGGCAGTTGGATCTGTTGTTTTAACTGCTGGAGTTGTTGGAGGAGTTGATGGGGTTTTAGAGAGCGTCTGTTAGGTTGCGGGGTGTAAATTCCCAGCGACCAGAGCGGGGCTCTCGAGTTTTTCATGCCATGGAGCTTCACATCCATGGACTCGGTGAAAAGGTCAGGGCCTTTGAATGGGAGGTCCTGAATAGTGAGCTGCAGCTGCAGAAGTAGGCCCGAGCCCTGTAGCCAGGCCGAACGGCGCATTAGTACCCCCGATGCCATTATATGGGCGGCTGTGTCCACGGCATCCCAGATGGCCATCAGAGTGTCTCTGGATGCCATTTCCACTTCTTCGAGCATCGTGTCGAAGTCTCTAAGATGATCTTTCGAAATAACAGCACGGAAGCCCCGCATGGCATTCTAGAGGTTAAAGATATACCTTGTCATAAGGGCCGAGTGGTTTGCTATGTGCAGCTGAAGGGCTGCTGTGGAGTAAACCTTCCTGCCAAGGAAGTCGAGTTTCCTCGTCTCCTTGCTCTTAGGGGTGGAACCCAGTTGATCTTGCCTCTTTTTCTGGTTCACAGCATTGACGAACAGTGACCCCAGAGTGGGGTGCTGGAACAGAAAGGAGAATTTGTCCTGAAGGATGTGGTAATTGTGGTCTGCAACCTTGGACACCAGCGGGATTGAGAATGGGGTTTGCCAGCGCGCCTTGACAATGCTGTATACCCCTTTGTGGAGCGGTACAGACACCTTAGCAGGAGGAGCCCTCCGGCCGACATTGAAGAGGGAATTCACCTCCTCTTGGACAACCCTGAGCTCCAGGTTCAGGTTGGCTGCCATACGGCATAGCCACTCCTGGTAGGCACATGGATCCTTGTTATAGTCAGTCAGTCTCTCAAAGGTGTATTTGTCGGGCGAAGATGAGGAACGGGCCCACGATCTACTCCGATGTGTGGAGTCGGGATCAGGTTCATCATCCGAGAAGTCTGAATCCATGGTCTGTAACGGGGACCGGACAGAGCGGTGCCACGAGGCCAAAGTATCATCAGCAGCCATGTCTAGCCAGTCATGTGACCAGTCATTAAAGGATGCTCTGACCTCCAGATGGTGCGGGGGGGAGCGGTCTTGGTTAGGTTGTGGTGCAGTACCTGGGGGGGGGGGGCGGCATTGGTTCAGGTGGGCCCGAGGTTCTGTGCTTGCGACGAGGCACGGGTGAGGGACAGCACTTATGGCACCATTTCCCTCGATGTTCTCCTACCCTTAGTACCATCTTAAGAGGAGAAGAGCGTACTGAGGCTGGAGGTGAAGTCGACGCTGATCTGTGGGAGGGAGTCCCCGAGGCTTGGGAGCACGGAACCAACATGTCTCGGGAGGAGCGTGGGGAGGAGGCCGGAGACCAGTCCTCCGCTGAATGTGGTACCAAAGCTGGGCTGGATGGCACCGGGTTGGAAGGACAGTCCCCAGTGCCAGATTGCGGCACCGGTGACAGGGTAGGCGGTGCCAGGTCGGTGGACAGAGCCACTCACTGTGCCAACTGGACTTCTGGTGCCGCAGTCGGCGTCGAGCTCGTTTTTTTCTGCAACAGTGGTAGGCGGACTTGAGGGTGCGCCTGCACCGACGTGGAAGCCTGCAGCGTCAGCTTGTGCCACTGGCGGTACCGCCTTGGGTTCAGCGCCAGGTTGATTCGGTGACCGCGGTGTTCAGTGCCCCAATGGTACCGACAGGGGCGTTGACCAAGACTTTAGGCTCGGCACCAGAGCCTGGTCCTGGGGCTTTGGCACCCGGGCTGATGGGTGAGCCGGCAGAGCACTCAGGGCTCCGGCAACATCAGAGGCTTGCTCACTGCTCCCAGCAAGGGATCAGACGTGCAGCTCTCTATCCTTGTGAGTCCTCCTTTTGAAGGACTGGCAGAGGGAGCAGCTCTTGGCGAGATGGGACTCACCAAGGCATGCGAGGCACTTATCATGCGAATTGTCGAGCAGGAAAGCTTTGCAGCATCCTAGGCACAGCTTGAAACCAGGCATCTTGAATCTCACGGTAGAAGACAGGCTCTTGCTTAGGCAAGTTTCTTGGCTGATCCGAAACCATCACTGAGGGCAGAAAAAGGAACTGGGAAGGTCAGGGTCATGGTCACCTATATAGCTGCGGTCACGGCATGGAGGGGGCATTGGCCGCATGCCCTGACAGGCTGAGGCTGAAGACTTTCCAAGAAACTGTGCGCTGTGGCACGTAGACACCTGTAGCTGAATGATGTGAGCAGCACTCAAAGGAGAACGGTGGGTTACTTACCAGTAACTGTCCTTCTTCGAGATGGGCTGCTTGGATTCATTCAGAAATAGGTGTCTCCACGCCGGAGCGTCGTATAGGTCAGAATCTTTTGCCCTCGTCTGTCATAAGAGGGCAGGTGGCTACTGTCCCCTGTGCCACCTCTTGGCTATTAAGTGGCCACCACCCAGCCCTTCCCCAGTTCCTAAGAGTCGCCAACTCCAAAAGCGGGGACAGAGGAAGGGCTCTGTATGAATCAGAGCAGCCCATCTCAAAGAAGGACGGTTACTGGTAAGTAACCCACTATTCTTTTTTGAGCCCTGCTTGGATATATTCAGAAATAGGTGACTGCTAGCCATGCTGATGGATGGAAGGGGAAGTTGGCTCTTCCACCTTCAGCATAGCATAACTCCAACTTGGGTAACTGTCCAGCAAGCAGGTCCTCAAGGGTCTAAGAAATTGACCTAAGGACCTTCATCCCAGCAAGGGTAGCCTGGAGATGTAGGACATAACCCAGTGGAGCAAAGTAGGCCTGGATTGCCCAAGCATTGATTGGTGTGCTTGGGCATGATGGCCTGAAGTCACCTTACGTGTAAGATACCAATGCATCGTGGCTATGGCCGAGGAATGCATCTCTAATTGCTCTTTGTGAGGGGGTATTGGCAGCCGCCATGTGGAGGCCAGAAGATTCAGTGTTCTAGCAGCGACACGTGTTGGCGTAATTCCTGTGGGGGAGTTCCCGAGGCCTGAAATTTGCCGGGCTGGCAGTGGTGGTTATCAGCACTGCAGAAAACCAGAGGAGGAGAATAGATAGTCTTTCCCTGAGTCGGGTATTGTAAGGCACATGCAGTTCATGCGGCTAGGCCGGGGACTCAAGAGGGCTGCGGCCCCCAGGCCCTGCGGCAGTGACACCCCCACCAGAGAACATTGGGGACATGAATCTGGCACACTCAGTATCCCACAGGAGAGGTGGGTTACCAGGAGCAGGAGGGAGGAATCTAGAGAAGTTACTTCGATCTAGTTCAAAGAAACGGTCGGGACATTGATGGCAACAGCCGACGACCCCATAGGGCACACTCTTAAATTAGGCAGCGGGACTGGTGTGGAGGGGCCAAACACCTGGCCAATCCTATGGTACTAGATAAGAGAAACACAGGTGGGGCTTTCTATGTGCCTGAAAGGTGTGATCAGGCCTCTGTGAGCTTACCGATGGCACCGTGACAGACTCCTTGGGTGGGATGTCAGAGTCCATATCCTTGCACGAGACAAGGAAATGGCATTGCTGTTACCTATGCCCTTCCCTTTCTTCTTCTTTTTAAATTCAGCAGCTGGAAAGCAGCCGCAGGAATGCTAAGACAAGGGGTTGGATGTGGTAAGGCTACGGCTCGGTGATGGGCTCGTGAGCATGATAGGCCTGGATGCTAGTACCCGCGGCCTGCGGAACCACTCACTTTGGCCTACATGGCCTTGCACCATTGGGGAACACCATTCCGGAATGGGACCGAGCTTAGCCAATGCTGCACAGGGGTCCGCATCAGGATTGAGGCTCCCTTCAGGAAGGGCCCCAGGGGAGAGTCAGGATCTACAGAGGAAGAGATAGACTCCTCCAAAAGGAGCGGAGGGAGGGTATGCCACCCCAATGGGGTACATCTGGCCATCTCCTCTTTAAGACACTTATGGTATATCTGAAGTGTCCTCTATGAGTACGCTAATAATGGTATTAGATCTTACTGGGAAGGTGAACTCTATCAAAGGTCAGCCACTTCCCAAATTCTGGTCATTGAGAGGAATTTCAGGGTGGATGTAGAGTGAGCTTTGTTGAGTGCGAACCCTGTCACAAACGCTTAGGACAGGTGTATGCTATTCTAAGACGCACCTACTAAGATTAGGAGAGCCTTGGGTTGTAATGGGAAGGAAGGTATTGTACCTGTGAGACCCCTGAGTGAGAGTCTTCAGTAGCTAGCCCAGGATAATCACAGTGCTACGGCCATGCCCCGGGGGGTGAGCTTCGTGAGAGACACCGATAGATGAAACCCTAGGAGGTGAAGATTGGCCCTAGGGTAGTATTCATCTGTGGGGGTGGTTTCCAAACCATCGCGGAGGGAGCGAGCGGTGAGCATGAACGCAGCAAGGGGTGGAGGGACAAGCTTCTCTGCCTTCGACCAAATGGCAAAGGGAGAGATCCACATGGTTTCATCACTATTATCAGGTTATCTCCTCTGGATCTCTGAGACCTGAGGGTTTCCCAACTGGGATATAACAGAATGGCCACCTTAGGGATAGAGAGAGGAGAGTGGCCCGGGTCCCCTCTGTGAGGGGCAAGACCCCGTGTACGGTGGCTCTGGCATGAGGGCACGTCCTGGGTAGTGGTGATCAACGGCCAAGGTTGGGAGATTCCCAGGGGGAAAGGTTCACGGTTCACGTGGTTGCCCCCCCTTCATCTATATTTTTGAAAAGATGGTAAAGAACAGGGCGAGGGCCCTGTTTTTACAGCCTCTCTCAAGAGCTTTCACCTAAGCTGAGAACCAACCAGAAGTAGTGTGTACTAGAGGGTTCATATCTCACAAGAACCATAAGCGAGTTGGCCAACACTTACGTCTAATGGCTGGGTCCTAACGTTTGCATCTGGCACTCAGCAGGCGGGAATGAATTACCTTCTCCATGGGCTCAGGGAGGGTTTCAGTGCTTTGAGTTGGAAGCGTATGCTCACAACCCTAATAAGACTCGATTGGGTGGGAGCGATGATTAAACACCAGCTAGTCTTGCTGGTGGTAAGGGAAGAAAGAACAAGGCAGTGAGCTCATTTATACTGTGGGTAGAGGGGCAGGACCTGATAGAGGATTCTCCGAGCATCAGCATGGGGAGGCAGACCAATAAGGCCTCGTCCACGGGGAAGCGTGCAGGAGTGTAGCTCCCGGTATGAAAATGACCCCACAAGGGGAGGCTCTGTTTGGTCCGGGTGGGCAACAGTGTGTGACACACTCTCCAATGTTGAGAGTGTGTTCCATGAACACCGAATGTGTCCCACTGGGGGTAATAGAGTCGCTGCCCAAGGAAGGGGAAAGGGGGGCTTTTCCCGTTGGCGGTACCTCATATAGAGAGGTGTGATAGCCTCTTGGTGGCCAGGACTGCTGGCTATCAGTTGCCTGCATGGGTTCAGATGGCAGGCTTCCATTCTGCCCTCCATGCTGGGCAAGGAGGTTTGGGTAGTGAGAGGGTCAAGTCCTCTCAAGACATTAGGGTCAGACAAAGAGGTGTGAGAATGGGTTACACCCTAGTCCTACCCAAAGGGGAGGAGGCTGATTGCCTGTGAACCACCCATTCTCACCAGGAAGGAGAGAGGGAGAAGGGCTATCTGTCATTTCTGAGAGGGAGAGTCTAACGGTGTGCACTCCGTTGCGGTTCGGAGAAGGTGATTGACAATGATATTGGTGATTATAAGCAATACTGCTGACTAACGGGTCAAGAGCTCTTTCGGAGTTGCCCAGGAGAGGGGCCTTGCCCGGAGGGTCCCCCAAGTGGGATTCGAACTGAAGTTGTGATGGCGAGGACCGAGTTCTCACCAGTAACTGTTAAGGTGGGGGAGGGGCTTACTATCAGGCTGTATGGGGCCAGAGGGCATGGAGGAGGCCCCACCTGGAGGAGGCCAAAATATTTCAATTCTCCCTTGGGGTCGTGGGCAGTACCCAGAATGGCTGGAGGTCTCCTCTGGGAAGAGGGCATTGCCTCCAAATGGCAGATCAAGGGCCACCTGTTGTGAGGCCAGGGGCACTCTGGCTTCCTGTAGCCAGGCTGCACGATGCAGGGTTACGACCAAGGCTGTAGTGTGGGCCACTATATCCACCGTATCCCAGGCTGAAAGGAGGAGGTCCTGGGAAGCTATTTTACCTTCCTCCAGGAAGGCATCATACTCCTCCCTTGCCTCTAGTGGGAGTTGATGTCTAAATCTGTGTATTGACTCCCACACATCCAACAAGTATCTACTAGTCAAGGCCTGATTGTTTGCAACTCACAGCTGGAAGGCCAAGGAAGAGTAAACTTTGCAGCCCAATAACTCGAGCTCCCTGGTGTCCCTCGATGATGGGAGGGGATTGTGGGGGGCCAGTCCCAGCCCTAAGGCCGCCTCCTCCACCGCACGAGGTGAGACTGGGTGGTGGGTAAGTGAGGGGAACTCTAGCCCTGGGACTCTGTACTTGACTCCAGACGTATCTGAAACCGGGGACATGTAACCTGGGTTTTGCCAGCAGGATGAAGCCAAGTCCCAAACATTAGAGTGGAGGGGAACCATAACTGGTTCTGCTGACGAGAACACTGGCCCAAATAAGGCGTCGGAGGGTGTTTCAGAGGATTGAACCTCCATGTCCATGTGGGCTGAGACACAGTGCAGAAGATCAAAGTGCACAAATATGTCGCCCATATAAGAGCACAGCACTGGGTTCATTGCTCTCACCAGTGCCGAATAGGCCGATGCCGGCAAAATTAGAGGGGCTTCTTGAGGGGACCATTCGTGGGGGTGGTACTGAAAGGGTGGTGGTGCCGAGAGACGGCACCCAGGCCATTTGGAGCCCCTTGAAGCCCCTTCCCCCGAGCTGGAACAGGGGGAAAACCTCTCAGGACTCTCGGGGCGGCACCAGAGATGGCAGAGTGATATGGTGCTGCAGAGACGGCTCCATGGTACCGGGACTCACAGGAGGTTCTGGTATTCAGGGGCCAGGGACCAGTGGAGAAGGCAAATGGTGCCATATGCATGGCACCTAGGCCTTCGAAAGGAAGGCCAACTTCCCCCTTCTAGGCGACACCAAAGAAGGGGGTGTAGGCAACATGAGGAGTGCCCTCGCTGCCTCCAGCGTTGTCGGGATCAGTACCAAGGACGACTGGTCCCGGGGGAAGCCCCGTGTCGAAGAGGTGGGGCTATGTTGGTGCTGCAGTATTGAGGTCGGTACCGAGCTGGTCCTGCGTCACCTTTTGGCACGGTGCTGGGCGGTGGGCTCCGGTCCCAAACTGGCACACGGTGCCACAGGAGACCCCAAAGCCTTGGGGGAGGAGTGCCGGGCCTGTTCGGAGGCCAGGGCACGACATCTTTGCTCCCTGTCCTTGATTGTCCTTGTTTTAAAGGACAGGTAGATGGAGCACGCGGTGACCATATGACTTTCGCCCAGGCACCAGAGGCACTTCTTGTGGGGATCGTCCCACGGGAAGGCCTTGCCGCACTCTGCACAGGGCTTAAACCCCGGCATGGCAGACAATGGTGGTCCGGGAAGGGAGACCTTCTTCAGCGGCACTAGGTTCTCCCAGTTGGGCGAGAGGTTCATACAGCAATGACAGACAGGCTGCTTGCAAAGCAAGGAGTGGGCAGTTCCACAATTGACACTAACGCGGAAGAAATGAAACTGGGGAGCAGCTGGGCAGCGGCCACATATATAGCCATGGGGTGGCGTGGGGGGTGTGGCCACCTGCCCTCTCCTGACAGGCTAAGGCAAAAAGTTCTGACCAATCCGGCGCTCTGGCACAGAGACACCTATTTCTGAACGTATCCAAACAGCACTCCAAGAAGTAGTGTGGAGCCTGTAAGACTCCCCAGTCCCCACGGAATCCGCTCATTGGTCAAGAACTGAGCAGCAGCAGCTTATCCTAAAACCCTGACTTTCCACATGATTAGAAAACAGCTTAATTTCCTTCTGGTGGCCTAGAGTCCCCCTCCAGCACCCCTGCTTCCCCAGACAGGCCCTTCATGCTGCCAGGCTACCCTGTGGGAAGAGCCACATAGAGCAGCCCCATGGAGTATCTGAGCTGGCAGAAGGGAAGGCTGTGGGATATTTCTCCCTGTAAAAGCAGCAAGCTGCACATCTACCACACAACCCCCTGCCACAGTGCTCTAGCCCTGCCTTGGGCAAGGGGTGCCCGGTAGCCCCTCCATCAGTTACACAGATTCAAACTGAACAGATCAATGCCATACGTGCTGGTAGGGAACAACCCTGTATTTGCAGGCTGGTGGATCGAATGGGTCCCAATAGCTCTCAAAAGCAAGGCCTACTTGTTTCTCTGCAATAGTGAAGCTAAAATAGGCTGATATTGTCTCTCCATCATTATGCTTCTGGGTAAGTGAGTTTGTAAAGGTGACATATCTCCCCCCACCCCACCTCCCCCTCTTCTCTCAGTACCATGGTCACTGCCAGAGGAGTTCTATCCCCAGACCTAGTGCTGTGGGAATCGGGATGAGGAGGATTCTCAGGACCTCCTGGGTGCACATTAAGTCTTTCTCCCTAAGGAGGAAGTGGTGGAAGCACCTTACAGACGCTGGGATCTGAGGATGATATCCCTTCCCAAATAAGTTAGGTAGTAAGAATCCTGCTCCATCGTCCATCCTTCCACATTTCCTCATCTGGAGGGTTGTGTGTTGGATTACAGTTAGCACTCCCTCTGGCAGGGAATTCCTTTTTCCTGTGGTGCGGTTACTGAAACTGAACAAACAGGTCCTCTCCTCCTGCCATCCTCTGCAAACTGCTCTGACTGGAAGTGCCATAAATTCAGCTAATTGCTCTCCTCCCTGCTTCCCACTCAGGCAGCAGGGCCTGCTGCAACCCACCCCAACCGCTTCCAGTAGCTTTCAGCCAGTTCTCAACACAGAGCTTATGAGGCCAGAGGAGGACTCACCTGGGGAAATCCCAGCCTCTCCCATCCAGTATCAGATTTCCTCATCTCTTTGCCTGTAACTAGTTACGGTTACTCACTCACCCACTCCCGTCTAAAGGTATTCCCTCCCCCACTGATCTTTTCAAGACACTCCACACTCACCAAGAGTATTTAAAAAGGTTTTGGAGCCAAATTTGCATCTCCATGGAACTAAGCCCTGCACCCCCCTTTGGTAAGCAAGGAGCTGAGATCCCAGACTCACCAACGGCCACACAGTCCCTCCATCTTCTGCAGCTACTAATTGCAATCTTCCAACTGGCTGCAAGGCCCTGACACCTTCCCCTGCGGTCAGATTCCACTTCAGACTCACACAGTGGAGGCTGAGAGAGGGACCCCATATGGTTTCTCTTGAAACCAGCCCAAACCAGCTGTTTCCTGTGATGCCATATGGAACCAGGGACCCTGAGCAAGTTTCACTTGGATATTAGGATCTAGCTGGACCCAAAATTCACTCACTGACTGACAGATGAGTTCCCAGCAACATCCTGAGAAGGGCAAATGCCAAGAACATCGCAGTGCTCAGCCCAAACCTACTGTAGAAGACATGGGAAAGGGAGCATGTTACGGCACTGGCTTCCTGATCCCAAGGCTCTTTGTGGCAGGAACAACAGCCTCAGTCATGGCAGAGTGAGGCACAAGGCACATGCATAGCGCAAATGGAGGTGGCTTTTTTCTTTGTAAAGATATAAACATGGAGCAAGTGGCCCTTCAGTTAGTGGATGTCCTGGAAGTCGGGTGGGGAATTTATTGCCATTCCTGAGCAGTAAAGAGCCCCATAAGAAATGAAACACCCCCTCCAACCAATCCCCCCCACCCAAAGCTACAGTTGAATCAGGAACGCATTGCAGGCCCCCAGAAGAAACCTCACCACTGGAGTCCCACCTAGCGTACTTAACCTCGGTAAAGCCGCCAGCTGCCATGGCCCCTGCTATGATATTTGACCAGTGCCCCGGGCCAATCCTGGCCCTGAGTTCGGGCTGTGCTGACTTCTTGGTATTTTCACAGCATCCCAGGTCAAGGATGCAGATCATCTAGACCACAGAATTTTCAGCCCCTGCACCTGCTTCCCTGAGTCGACTGCCCTATCACTTCAGATAGGCACCTGGTCAAAAGGAAGTTTCATCTGTAAATTGGAGGAAAGACGACACCTCTGAGGAGTTATTTGACTGGAAAGGCCTTAACTGCAACAGTCAGCCAATGGCAGGAAGCAATCCTGGGTCACGCACTCCACAGTGTCAGCTTCCAGCGCAGACACACAGAGCCTTGCAAATCTGCCGACATCCACATTATAATTGCGGACATCTGCATCTGCAGACACAATTCGGATATCCGCAGACCATTTCTTGCGGATGCAAGTTGGATGCTGATCCACATATTTGTATCTGTGCAGGGCTGCACAAACACGCACAGGCTAAACTTGTAGAGATTTCCATGGTCTGAGACAAGGAGCAGAGGGAGGGATGTCTGCTGCACCCTGATTGGTCACACCACAGTTATATCAGGGCAGAGGCTGACACAACACAAGGAAATGTGGGTTTTTTAAATGAGTGGGACAAGCCAGTCATTGTTTCAGGGAGCACCAACTTCCTAGAGTCAGACTTTAAGGTCAGAAGGGACCAATCTGACCACCTAGCATGGCCTCCTGCACAACACAGCCCACAGAACTTCACCCACCCACTCCTGCAATAAACCTCTAACCTAGGGCTCAGTTATTAAAGTCCTCAAATCACAGTTCAAAGACTTTAAGGTACAGAAAATCCACCAGCAAGTGAGTTGTGCCCCATGCTACAGAGGAAGGTGAAAGAACCCCAGGGCCCTTGCCATTCTGCCCTGGGGGAAACTGCTCCCTGACCCCAAATATGGTGATCAGTTAAACCTGAGCATGTGGGCAAGACTCACCAGCCAAGAAAGAATTCTTTGTAGTAACTCAAAACCCAAGCTCTTGACTACACAGGCTCCTCGCTAGCCAACAGCATGTGCAGCTCACTTGCAATCAAAGGGTTTTAATTGCAGTCATCTGTGCTTATTAAACAAGTAACAATCGGTTCATAGATCAGGGAAGTCTCCAGGCTTAAAGCTGAGCTCAGACAAACTAGTAAATGCCGAGTTCCAAAGGGGTAGCCGTGTTAGTCCAGTTCAGCAAAACAAGCAAGACAAGCAAGAAGTCCTGTGGCATTTTTAAAGACTAAAAAATTTATTTATCACATGAGTTTTTGTGGGAGAAAATTCCACTTTGTCAGATGCTTGGAAGATAGGGAACTTACAGAATGGGAGGAAAATAAATGCAGGGAAGTGTAAGTCATAGGATCAGGTCAGACTGTAACAGCAAATCAAAGCAGTTGATTCAAACAATGGGGAACAACATATAGAGGAAGGTAAGATCAAATCACAGAGCCAGATGGGTACCCAGAAGTCAACTACTACAGGAGAAGCCCAAGAAAGAAAACAAACAGAACGCCACTGGTCATCATCACCTACTGCTCTCAAGTCAGACCTCTACAGCACATTATGAAGGAAGGATCTACAGCCTATTCACAAGACTGCCTTGGTTTCTTCAGTGTTCCCAGCACAGAGTTCCAAAGGGGCACTCGTGTTAGTCTAGTTCAGTAAAACAAACAAGGAGTCCTGTGGCACTTAAAGACTACCAAATTTATTTATTGCATGAGCTTTTGTAGGAGAAAATCCCACTTCGTCAGACACTAGAGATTTCTGCGGAACAGCAGATCTCACTCTCACTTGGTATTTCTTTTGCTCATGCCACAGATGGGTGCACCAGAGCAGGTGGTGGAGAAATCCTGCCATAAGGAGGGAAAACCCAGAGCCTACTTAATGCCATAGTCTGAGAAATGCATGGTTTAATTAAATCATTCCAACTTGCATGTGATCTGTAGGCAGAAACAGTGTCCGCAACCACATAAATCCACATAAATGCATATTACACCAGCTCTCCTACAGAGGGCACCACCTGGCAGTGAAAGATGGAGACCTTGGTATGGCTCTTCCTTGCTAAGCAGGGAGGGGCAGGGTTAGGCAGGGTGCAGAGACAGGGACTTGGGCCAACCATGGGAAAGTGTAAATAGCCTGCAGGCATGCCAGCAGGCTGCTGTCTTTTCTCCCATCTAACCAATCTGAAATCCTGTCCTTTTTTTGGTGCAGAATTAAAACACAGCAAGTACAAAGTGGCTGTTTTGGTTTGCAGAATTCCTGGCACATGGCATGTGTCACACTGGATGCAGAACACAGATGAGTCACAGACTGAAATTGCACTTCCAGCCCTGGGGAATATTCCCAAGTCGACAGATTCTCCGAATGCCCTCAAGGCCTGGCATAAGCGAGATGTGTCCGTCAGGAGGCAGTTGTTATGGGTAGTGGCCACCCTCACCCAAGTGAGCAGAAGGGACAACATTCAGCTGCTACTTTCATCTCGTGAACGGGAAAGTGAGCTAGTTACGGAAGTTTGTGGTTTTGTTTTCACACATATGTCATAAGTGTCATATGGTGGTGTAGTGTAGCCTAGACAGCAGAGGCCTGTCACTGAACAGTGCTTGGTGCTAGAGGTCAGAGCCGCGTCTGTGAGCATTTCACAGCACCTGCCTGGGCCCCACGTCCCACTCCAGTTAGAAAAAGCATGCTGCTGGAATTCAAAGCTGTGGCCCCTCAGTCAGCAAATACATTGACAGGGCTAGAAGCAGAGCAGATGAGAGGGTATAGGGTGGGTATTTACCATTCATATCTGGCCCATAGCAAACTAGCTGATGGCTGGACCTGTCCTGACATCCTTAGAAGGCATCCATCTTCATCCTGACCATAAGGCCCGCAGACCCCAGCTGTCAGGCGGTGACCAGTGGAATGAGCCTGGTGGTCTGGGACCTGCTAGGTCAATAGCCACACCTGAAACTTGCCTAGTTTTGCCAGGCACAGCGGCATCATCACCTGGGAAATGCTACGCGTTCAAACGGAATGGTGGGTTACTTACCAATAACCATCCTTCTTTGAGATGGGCTGCTCACGTACATTCAGTTACAAGTATCTACGTGCCGCAGCGCACGGTAGCTTGGAAAGTCTTCAGCCTTAGCCTGTTAGGTCAGGGCACACGGCCAACGCCCCCTCCAAGCCGCGACCATGGCTATATAGGTGATGTGACCCTAACCCTGCCAGTCCCATATACCTTCACCAACTCCATTAGCAGGGATGGTGGGAGGGGCCTGAATGTATGTGAGCAGCTCATCTTGAAGAAGCACGGTTACTGGTAAGTAACCCACCATTCTCCTTCGAGTGCTGCTCACATCATTCAGTTACAGGTGACTGTTAGCTGTACCCATGGACAGTGGGAAGAGTTACAGTCTACGCACATGGAGTACAGCTCTGCCCAGAGCGGCATCATCTCTAGCCTGCTGGGTGATAGAGTAGTGCATCATAAAAATATGGATTGACGACCACGTAGCGGCCCAGCAGATCTCTTGGATTGGAACCTTGGCAAGGAGGGCCGCAGAGGACGCCTGGGCCCTGGTAGGGTGGGCTCTAACAGTTCCAGGAAGGGGCATATTCGACCTTCCGTAGCAATCCTTGATACAGTTCACAATCCATTTAGAGATACACTGAGAGGATCCTGGTAAACCTCTCTGACATCTGGCAACCACCACAAGCAGTTGGGGTGGTCTTGTGAAATGGCCAGGCGTGCCCTATGTAAGTTACCAGTGGTCTCCTCATATCCAGTGTATGCTTCTGCGTAACCTGGGGATCTAGGTAAAAATCTGACAAGCAAATTTCTTGGTTAAGGTGGAAAGAGGTGGCCACCTTAGGGAGGAAGGATGGGTGGTGACGCAAAACCACCTTATCCGGGTAGAACCTTGTGTATGGGGGTTCCAAAGAGAGGGCTTTTAATACTGAAACCCTTCTAGCAGAGGTGATTGCTAGTAAGAAAGCCACCTTCCAGGACAAGACCAGTAGGGTGGCTGAGTCCAAGGGTTTGTAGGGTGGCTCTGTCATTGCCTGGAGGACGATATTCAGGTCCCAAGGCGGGGTGGGCTTATGAGGCTGGGAAAAAAGTCTCTTTACCCCTTTTAGGAATCTGACTGAGGTGGGGAGAAAACTGTTTGCCCATCCACACTCTCGTGGAGAGCAGAGATTGCCGCTAAATGGACTCTCAATGAGGAAAGAGAAAGGCCTCCTTCCCTTAGGTCTAGCAGATAGTCAAGGATCAGGTGAATAGGGGCTGATATAGGGTCTATATCCTTGTCCTGGGCCCAAATGGAGAATCACTTCCATTTAGCTGTGTACGTGGACCTGGTGGATGGTCTTCTGCTACCAACCAGGACCTTCTTAACCTTGTCTGAGCAAAGCTTCTCCTGCCCACTAAGCCAGAGAGCATCCAGGCCATCAGGTGTAGGCAGCCCAGGGCTGGGTACCAAAGGTGCCCCGAGTCCTGCGTCAGGAGGTCTGCCCACGGTGGGAGGCGGAGTGGGATCTCTATGGACATGTCCTGCAGGAGTGGGAACCAGTGCTGTCTGGGCCAGTCTGAAGCTATTAGTATTATGTTTGCTCCATTCCTGTCCATTTTCAGAAGAACCCTCTGTATCTGGGGAACCAGCGGGAAGGTGTACATCAGGGGCCCCGACCAGTTGATGAGGAAGGCGTCGGTGAGGGACCCTTCCTTCTGGCCCCTGAGGGAACAGAACTGGGGGCATTTGTGATTCTGTCGTGTCACAAACAAGTCTATCTGGGGAAGACCCCATCTGTCTACCAGGAGGGAGAACACCTTGTCGTGAAGGGACCACTCGTGGTTCGCTACCCGCTTTCTGCTTAGAGAGTCCGCCAGCTTGTTGTCCACCCCGGGTAGGGGGGAGGCCACTGGGAGAAAGTTGTGTCATATGGCCAATTCCCAGAGTTTGCACACCTCCTCGCAAAGCTGTGTAGAACGGACCCCCCCTTGCCGATTTGCGTAGACCACAGCTATGGTATTGTCTGTGAGGATCTGGACTGAGCTGCCTCGTATCTTACCTAGGAAGGTCAAGCAGGCTAGCCTGATGGCTCTTAGTTCCTTCACGTTTATGTGGAGAGAGCCATTGGTGTGGGACCAGAGCCCCTGAGTGGAGAGGCCTCCAGACATGTAGGCCCCCCACCCTGTGTTTGAGGTGTCCGTTATTAAGGTCACTGAGGGCCTGAGGTCTTTGAAGGGAATGCCCCCCATGGCAAAGCGGGGAACCCTCCACACCTGAAGTGTCCCCAGAGAACAGACAGTACCTTTTGTTCAGGGAGTCCCTCCATACATGGATCATCATGAAAAGCCCAACGAGCATTCAGACCCCTGCCTACGCCTACCCAATTGGGGAACATGGGACTTATTCTTAGGGGTGGAACGTGGTTGACCCTGCCTCTCTTTCTGGTTCAGAGCATCGATGACCAGCGACCCTGGAATGGGGTGCTGGAACAGAAAGGAGAATTTGTCCTGAGGGACGTGGTACTTGCAGTCCGCAAACCTAGATACTGGCAGGATCTAGGACGGGGTTTGCCAGTGCACCTTGGCGATGCTGTATACCCCTTTGTGGAGCTGTAGTGACATTTTAGCAGGTGGAGCCCTCTAGCTGACGTTGAAAAGGGGGTTCTCCTCCTCTTGGATGACCCTGATCTCCAGGTTCAGGTTGGCCGCCATGCGGCGTAGCAACTCCTGGTGGGCACGAGAGTCCTCGTTGTAGTCAGTTGGTGTCTCAAAAGCATATTCATTAGGCAAAGAGGAAGAACGGGCCTGCAATCTACTCCAAAGTGGGGAGTTGGGATTTGGTTCATTGTCCAAGAAATCCGAGTCTATGGTCTGAGAGGGGGACCAGACAGAGCAGTGTCATGAAGCTAAAGTATCATTGGTGGCATGTCCAGCCAGTCGTGCGACCAGTCATTAAAAGACGCTCCAGCCTCCAGATAGCGTGGAGGGGAGTGGTCTTGGCTAGGTTGCAGTGTGGTACCCGAAGGGGAGGGCCCCTTGATTCAGACAGGCCCAAGGATCTGTGCTTGCGACACGACGAGGCGCAGGCGAGGGAGAGTGCTTACGGTGCTGTCTCCCTAAACTTTCTCCTACCCTTATTACCATCTTGAGAGGAGAACAGCGTACCGAGGCTGGAGGCGAAGTCGACACCGATCTGTGGGAAGGAGCCCCTGAGGCTTGGGAGCACGGCACCGACACGTCTTGGGAGGAGTGTGGGGAGGAGGCCAGAGAACAGTCCTCCGCTGAATGCGGTACTGAAGGTGCGCTGGACAGCACTGGGTTGGGAGAGCAGTCCCCAGTGCCGGATTGAGGTGCTGGCAATGGGCTAGGTGGTGTTGGGTCACTGGGCGGAGCCACTCCCTGCACCGACTGGGCTTCCGGTGCTGCTGTCTGCGTCGAGCTGGTTTTCTTCTGCAGTGCCAGTATGCAGCCCAGGGGATGCATCTGCATTGACCTGGAAGCCTGTGGCATCAGTGGTGCCGCTGGTGGTACTGCCTCGGGTGCAGCGCCAGGTTGATTCAGCGACCACGATGTTCGGCGCCCTGACGGTACTGACGGGGGCGTTGACTGAGACTTTAGGCTCGGCACCAGAGATCAGTCCGGGGTTTTGGTGCCCGGGCTGATGGGTGAGCCGGCGGAGCACTCAGGGCTCGGGCAGCATCAGAGGCTTGTCTGCTGCTCCCAGCAAGGGATTGGAGGTGCAGCTCTCTGTCCTTGAGAGTCCTCCATTTGAAGGATTGGCAGAGGGAGCAGCTCCGGGCGAGATGGGACTCACCAAGGCATGTGAGACATTTATTATGCAGATCATCAAGTGGGAAAGCTTTGCAGCATCCTAGGCACAGCTTGAAACCAGACATCTTGAATTTCGTGGTAGAAGACAGGCACTTGCTTAGGCAAGTTTCTTGGCTGATCCGAAACAATCGCTGAGGGCGGAAAAAGGAACTGGGAGGGTCAGGGTCAGGGTCACCTATGTAGCCGTGGTCACAGCGTGGAGGGGGTGTTGGCCACCTGCCCTGACCTGACAGGCTAAGGCTGAAGACTTTCCGAGCTACCATGCACGTAGACACCTGTAACTGAATGATGTGAGCAGTGCTCCAAGGAGAACTGAAAGCATCCAACAGCAGAGAAGGGGTTTACGTGAACTCCAACCACTGTAGGCCATCAAGATCAAGCACAAGCCAATGCCAGACAAAAGGACTAGTTACAGCTCTAGGCTACAGAGCTGGCCAAAGGGAGAAGGAACATAGAAAGTCATGCTGACCTTCCAAAGACTACCTCAGTGAGTCACCAGCCCGGGCACTGGATGTAGCTGCATCCAGCCTCTAGGAAGGACAAAAGCTGCAAAGAAGTCAGCTGCAGCTCCCTCATTGCAGGGGAGGTGCAGCTTAGTGCCATCTCAAGACTCTCCCCTCCCCCCCACACACAGTTAGGGAGATGCAGACGTGCGCTGCCCCCTTCGCACAACCTGAGCAATGCTACGGGGCTGTACCCCAGCTCAGAAGCTGGCCCTGGGCCTCTGAGAATGAATGGTCCCACTGCTATGAAGCTGCATTAAAAGAAATTTACATGAACCTCTGTGTGTTTAAGATAGGACTCAAAGGATCCTATGACATAAAATGGGGGACCCCTTGCCTTTCCTTCCTATCAACCAACGTCCATCCTTCCCACCTCTATTACTCTCTGAATTTTGCCTCTGTTCTCTTGTGTCTTGCACATTCTTCTCTAACCAGTTGGATTTATTTGTGAATTGTTTAACACACTACTGGATTTATAGTTTTGCCCTCAGGTTTCATATTTCAAATATAGCTATGGCTAGGCAGCAAACATACTGTGACAAGTTCGTGTGTGTGATTTTTCTGTATATGATTAAATCTAATAAAAAATTTACAAGATAAATACCAGACACAAATTCAGCCTGACTTCAGTAGTGTTGCATCTACCCAAGGGCTAAGTTTAATAACAAAAACAAAAATAACTACCAGGAAAATAAATTTGGACCCAAAAAAGTATAAAATAAAATCTAGGCAGCTGAGCACACCTAAACCATAGTTAATGAAGAAAAATAATCCTGCTCTATCTGAATGTTCTTTCTTCCTGAAAGATACTTTATATGTTCTTTGCTTTTCCTGCACTCATGTCCCATTATCAAACATTTATCAGACTTTAACAAGCAATTCTATTTTGGGGAAAGCAGTTGAACAGTCTCTTGCAAATCTGTGTTCAGACAAACAGGGAAACATTCTGGTTCTCCAGTTTGAAAACATTGCAAGATTCCTTAAACTGCTCTCTTTTAAAGCAAGCCCTGCACTAGCTAAAAGCAAACAACTTGCAAATGCAGAACCAGTGCCAGCTGATGACTCAACCTCTGACGACATTTCTTCTTATTGGAGATATCCCTCACAGCCCAGATAGTGCTGATTGAGCATGGATAAGGCAATGCAGCTCAGCAAGCAACAGCCCACCTGCTGCAAGTAAGTCACTACCTTTCTGAAAAGATCACCTCCAACCATCATCCTGCTATCCAGATAGGAGATGAAAATAAACTCTCTCTAAGGCAACCTGTGAATGAACACACTGGAAGCCCACAACCAGCAGAAACAGGATGATCACAATCACACAAAAAAATAAAGCAAAATCTGCCAGAGATTGTCATTAAAAATCACCACAACATGTGCCCTGGCTAGGTGTGACAGCAAACTATGCTTCTCCCACACAGTAGCCAAGACACTTACAGCAAATGACTGAGTTGCAGTTAGAAAGACTCACACCATGGCCAAACTTAACCCTGAGAAGAGGAACAAGACTCTATTTTTTTGGGTTGCTGGTGTAACCCTTCCGCCAGGGCAAGATAGCAGAACAAGGGCCGGGTTCTATATCTAGGGGTTTCCCAAGAATGTAATACCAGCAACAGGCTCAAGCCCCCACCCAGATGCTGGAGAATCCTGCACTGTTCCCTGGGCACCCCAAAGGGGTAAGGCTTCCCCACTTGCAAGCATGAGATGAATGTAGTATACAGAACTTTTAATAGTAGGAAAATGGAATGTAAAAGGTCAAATACCAGAAATCAGTGCTGATCTAGAAAATCAGTACAGAGGAAAGTTCCCAAGATCCCATACCACATAACAGAACATACAAGACATAATGGCAAAAGCTGCACCGATCTGGGGAATCGGTGCAAATCAGGCTTTCAACATGATCCCACATATCATAACAGCTAAGGTAAACTCACTAGCAAAAATCGGCACCAATCTGGAAAACCAGTGCTAACTATGTTCCCAACCAACCCTAGGGTATGTAGGGGGTGTCTTTCATGCCAGCTGTCTGCCAGCGCCAACCACTGGTCACTCACACCAGCCACTGGCTCCGCCCGCCGTCTACCAGTTGGTCACTCCATCTGCTGCTCCTCTTTAGTTATTTCAGCTCAGAGAGGGGGTTTCCTCTCTCTAGTGATTTCAGCTCTTAAATCTCAAGAAACTGCAAACACCTACTTCCATTAAAATAATAAAGAAGAGACCTCCAAAAGAAACCCAGCCAGATCTATCATCAGACAATGGGGCCACAGGATGAGGCAAAATGCCTCAAGCATTGCTCCAGAACAAGCTATGCAAATCCCACCGCTGTCTTAAACTTTTCCAGGCTGAAATAGCCAGTGGCCTCTCTTACAAGTATTTTTTAGCTAAGGTTAGCTTTTACCCTTTAACTAACCCAAACAGATTTGGAACAATCAGAGAGTAGCATATCACAAAAGACAGCGTTTCATATTTCCCTTCAGTAGAATTACAGATATTAACAGATTTGTGATCAGATTAACCCCAAATACCATTACCTGGCTATGCCCTGCACACATTATGCTAATACCTAATTGCGCTCTTTGTGCTCATACTAATACAGGACCCATGCAGATTAGTCCCCCCCTCCCCAAAGCGGTTAGGCACAGCTTCTAAACCTGCCTTACACTGGTAACAGTATGACACAGCCTTCTAGTCCTTCCCCCAGACTTGAGAGACTTGGAAAAGATTCATTAGATCTAGTCCATCTTCTTGTAAGAGTGGCCTTGGTCCCCCAGCTCACCACCCACTTTCACCCTAGAGGATCTCAAAATGTTTCAAAGGCAATATGCACAGGGATCCTTCAACCCACCTCACAACAGGTAGCATATTATATTTCCTGGTACATGGCGCGATGCTGAGCCATTGCTGTGATCACATAGCCAATATGCCAAGAGAAGACTGAGGGGGGATTTGATAGCAACCTTCAACTACTTGAAGGGTTGCTCCAAGGAGGATGGAGCTCAACTGTTCTCGGTAGTAACAGAGGGCAGAACGAGAAGCAATGGTTTCAAGTTACAGCTGGGGCGGTCCAGACTGGATATTAGGAGAAACTTCCTTACTAGGCGAGTGGTGAAGCATTGGAATAAGCTGCCTAGGGAGGTGGTGGAATCTCCATCTCTGGAGGTGTTCAAGGCCCAGCTGGACAAAACCCTGACTGGGATGATCTAATGGGAGTGGTCCTGCTTTTTTTGGCAGGGGGTTGGACTAGATGACCTCGTGGGGTCCCTTCCAACCCTATGATTCTATGCTTCCCAGCCTGATCAGAGTAAACAGACCAAAAAACTTCTCTGGTGATATTTATCTGCTTTTGGGGGTGTGGGTGGGGGCGGTGGGTGGGAACTGTTTTTAGCTGGGCTTCCAGGCCCAGCTCATTCCACTGGATTTCTTTTTGTTCCATTTCTTTGAAAGAGAATGGTCTAGTCAGAAAGTTAGGTGCAATTTTATAAACCCTTGTCATATGAGCACCAACAATTACTGTCCTAACTGTTACAAAAGTGAAAGTAGGACTTTTTCCTTAGAGAAATGTTCTGGTCCTCAAGTTTTTCTGTTTGCCAGGCAAGAAAATTCCAGGACATGCCAGAAGGAACTAATCACCATTTGCCCCTCCCAAGACTTTTAAACAATATAGTCAAGAGTGGGCTTTTCTGAGCATTTTATCTTCTGATGACATTATCTAGTCCTTCAAATACTCAAAGAATACTTTACGCAGGAGCACCCCTGGCCAGGGGAAAGACCCAGATCTCGGGCGACTTGGGGCTTGAGTGCTGTAACCACACCACCGCTGCATCGGACCGGAGGCTCTGGTGCCGGGACTTGGTGCTTGAGCCCCGTGAGTCCTGAGCCAGTGATGCCCTTGACTTTAGGCAAGAAAGCCTAATAGATATTTGGCTGACCCAAACTTTTAAAAGTAGTAGGTTCTTAAGTTTTCACACACAGCCCACCACCCACCCCTTTATGGCTCTAGTCAGCTAGGTGTAGACTCCATTTTGAAGGGAGCATGACTAGAAATGCCAGTCTAGCGAGCCTTTTGCCTTAAGCTAAAGCTCAATGACTCTGGGATAAGGATAAATCCATATACATCAGCTACTTCTAATAGTGTTCCCACAATTACACACTTGGCATAGTTGTTGCTGGTAAACTGTCAGATGTTTTTGCCAGAAGTTTGCTGCAATGGGTCTTCCAAAGGTAACAGGGGATGAGAAATTTTTCTGGGCAATGAGGGTTTTTGGGATAGTTTCTCAGGGGCTAGATTCCACTGATGTAACTTTATTTACTGTAGGTTTACATAGGTGCAATGAGCTTGACAGCAAGTGAAAATCCTTCATCAGACAAAGTGGGCATTGAAGCCAACAGGAGTTTATACTTCTTCCTTTTGGGGGAATTACTGCACAGGAGTCCACCCAGCTGGCCTGCCACCAGCTCTTTGCACTGTCTCTTCACCCTACTGTTCTGAGACATTGTGTCTTGACTGCAGCAAGACTGAGGACATCACATCATTGGTCTTCAAAAGCTCTCTCCTATTTAATTACTTGACTGGTTCATTGTCAACATAAAAGCATCTGAGCAGAAGGCCATGGAGGGCCAAAATGCCAAGTGAACTGCAGAAACACCCACTGGCTCTGGAATAGCGATTTTAAATTTAACATAATCACAAACTAGCCCTCTGCTAAGACAGAACTGCCAAGAACAGACCCCCACAGTCATGCAGTCCCATCCCTGCCTCTGGCAGGGCTGACAATCAATATTTCACGGGAAGGCAAAGCTCACCATAATGCACTTATGTAGCATTGCACAACTGGCTAGCTGAGGAAAATTCCTCTTCCCTGAGCCCTTTGGCTTTGAACTCATAGCCTGCAGCAGGAGCTCTTAATAGCTCTTGCCCTGAGAGCTGTCTGTTGGTGATAAAAGCAGCCAAGCATTTTTAAATCCAACTACAGTAACTGGCACAGAAATTATGGCAGATCATTAAACTAATATACAGTCTTTTAACCAGTAATATATTAATTTCCATAGCCCCAGGAGTCAGAAAAAAAGCTAGAGGTGAAGAGATCCCTGGAGGAAATTGCAGATTGCTAATGGAATGGGCCCAGATCTAAGCAGCATGGTGGGTTTGTGACTCCCTGAGGCTGGAGTGCCTCCAGTTCCCCCCTCTTTTACTGATACCCATATTAATAAGGGAGCTAGAGTCCATGTTCTCACCAGAGCCACACTGGGACCTGAAGGTGTGACTACAAAAGCAGAGATTGCTAGAGAAAGGTTGTGTGCAGGAGAGGGTAGAGGGAAAGTAGTCAACTTGCAGGTCTTTGCTAGGGCAACTCAAAATGTGATCATTAACTCAGCCTCTGTAAGGGTCACACTGGGCAACCAGATCCATTTCTTCAATCACCATAGGTTCCACTGTTTGTACAGCAGCTGTGTGACTGGAAAACACCCAGCAACCCAAACAGGTGAAGAGGAGGAGGAGGTCTAGAGTTTACTCAAACATTCCCTCTCAAGTTCTTGTTCTCACAAGACAGGCTGGACTGATGGAAAGACAAATACATGGACAAGAACTTGCTTCTTCTCACTGTTAGCCTGGTGGAGTAAATTGAGCAGTAAAACATTGCTTGTTCCCCATGATCCCCCTTTTCTTTACATCAAGGCTCAGGGGTGGCTAATCTGCTAACAGATCTCTAGAGTCTAGCCAGCAAGAGGACCTGCAAGAATACATATCAATGATCACTTTGGAGACTGCCCAGCTGTGACAGTGGGAGCCTGGGCCTAAACCCATGAGACCTCTCTGAGCTGCTGGCCTTCTACCATGATCTCCTCTGGACCTGGAGGCTTGTTACGGCTTCCAGGTCGGTTACACCCACTGAGGGGGGAAGACCTCCTCATGGAGCCCCTGGTAGACAACCTCCATCTCAGTGTACAGGTGGCGGAAGCCTCCTCCGTGAGGCGGAGGCTGGTCCTGGCAGGTGTCACCAGAGTCGGAGACCTCCTGGATTATGCCCGGGGGGACTGGGTGAATCCCCATGAGCTAGCTCGGCGCGTGGGGCTCTCCAACCCTCGTATCTCCCCCAACACCTACTCCAGGAGGTGAAGGCGGCCCTGTCCCCCGCTGCTCGGGCCTACCTTGAGCAGGTCCTTGGAGAGGGTACTCCCCACCCCCCTTCCAGTCCTGGCCCTACAGAGCTCTTGATCGGACCCCAGCCCCACGAGCCCCCCCTGGCCACCCTGCCCCACACCCTGAGCCAGCTGCTAGACCTGCAGCTGGTCCCCTTCTGAACTGCACCCCGCCAATATCTGTACACGCTCATGCTCCACACCATCCACTTCCTGACCCTCGTGTCCTGCCCCGACACCAAATGGCGGGACCTAATCCCATCTGCAGAGGGCGAGGACCCCCAGTGGGCCAGGCTATACTCTACCCTCACCCCGCGGCCCGCCAGGGATATCAGCTGGTGGCTCCTGCACACAGCTGTGAGCATGGGTGTGTACTTGGTGCGGTTCACCCCCCGTCCTGACACCTGCCCCTTTTGTGGCGTGAGGGTGACCCTGGCGCATGCCTACTTAGAGTGTGCCAAGTTGCAGCCCCTTTTCTGGCTCCTCCAAACCTCTTACTGAGGTTCTGGCTGCACTTCTCCCTACACCTGTTCCTCTATGCACTCCCTATCCGTGGCCCCACAAAGTCGCAGGACCTCCTCGTCAGCCTCCGAAGACTGCCATCTATAAGACCAGAGAAAGGAGGTTGGCTGAGGAAGGGGCCTGCAACTGTGGGGCCTATTTCCGGTCCCTCGTCCATGCACAGCTCCAGCCAGATTTCCTCTGGGCAGCGTCCACTGGCTCCCTCGACAGCTTCCGGCAGCAGTGGGTGCTGTCCGAGGTTCTCTGCTCGGTGTCCCCTTCTGAATCTCTTATTATGAACCTGTGACCCTCACACCAGTCCCTGTTATCTCCTTAGTTGTCCCCAGGAATCATTTGAAAAACGGCCCAGTGCCACCTCCCCTAAGGCTGGGGGAGGAGTTTTAGAAGTGGGTGGGCTTGCGCCACCCCCCACCGCTCTTCAATAGGACCTGTTGTGTACAAACAGCCCCATTTATACAGCCAAGGGGCACTTACCCTGCTCGGGGGGCTCCCTCCACCTGCACCTGCTACCCCGTCACTAATTGGTCAGACAGCTGCTTCTCCTTTGCCAATCACTTCATTGGGGCTGCATGAGGGAGGACCGACTGAGGGCATTACTGCCCAGCCCTCAGTTACAGTGTGTCAGACAGCTGCTGATTAAACTTCACCTCCCCAGTCCCTCAAACACAAGCCCCATTTTAGATGGGGAAACTGAGGCACAGAATTGGAAAAGTTTCCCCATACCATGAGTGGACCACTGAGCTTTGTTTAAAACCCTGGATTTTCCAATATTTGAGAATATTTCAGGTGGTATTTCCCGCCCCCCGCCCCATAAGTGATGACTCAGTCTTCCTCCTGTGCTGTGCAACCCTTATTTCAGCTCTACTCTTAGGGGCGGCATTGTCTTCAGGGCACCTGGCCAGCAGCTCCTGCTTTCCAGCCACCCAGCCCTGGAGGGCTCTGGCTGTCAGCCACACCTGAGAGCTGACAACTCACCATAGTCCCCCGCAACAATCTCATGACCCCTTGATGGGTCCCAACCATCAGACTGAGACCCCCCTGAACTAGTCAATCCTTTGGGGGTGGGAGCAGGGCTGTCTATTTCCAGGGATAAAGGATGGCAAGACAAGGAGTTAAGATCACACATTGATTTCTTGGAGACTGACACCAACTCTCCACAGCAGCCCTTGCTCATAGGGCAGTGGTTTTGGGAGGAGGTTTGTTGTATGTAGCATCCTCTCTACAGGAGCCACAGATGACCTCTGAGTGCACCCTCACTAACAGAGCCTCTCTCCTTTGTTTGCGTGTCAACACGTCATGTGCCTCAGTCAGATGATTCTAGAATATTTTTTAAACTTCCTGTGTTTGTGAGAAACTCTGAAGTATTTACCTTGGGGCAATGAACATTTCCCACCAGTTTGAGGCTCTATTGCTAAATCGTAAGGTGCGATATTTCTTGTAAACATCATCTGTAGCTACCATGTATGACGAATACCAGCTCCATCACGGGACATGTCATCAGAGAAGCCTGCTAAAGCACAGTGATGGGTGCCAGGTTTTCAGTCAACATGTTCTGCTTCCATCTAGACACCAGGACAGGAGAGAGGAGATTTAATTTTAGCTCTCAGAAACCCTTATCTTTATTCATGGGCACACTAGGTAGCTTCCCCTTCTCAGCCTCCCGACTTTCCTCCAAAAGTGCCATTTCTGGGTCTCTCTCAGGCAAAATTAGTTGGAAAGATTTTCTACAGAATAAAGTTCTGCACAGTGTCACATTAGATTGGTAGCTCTGTTTACAGGATGAAATATATCATCACCTTGGCCTTTTCTCTCACTTAGTAAACTGTAAAATCACAACAGCCCTGGGAAGTTTGTGGGGGACCTTAGGTCCAGAGTGCAATGAGGAGAGGAAAGAAGCAGAGGGTATGTGGGAGGAGTTTCTGTGTGGACATCTTCTGGCCAACAGTATGGAGATAAAGTCCCATGGCCCACAGGTGTCTGCTACAAGCTGCACACAAACAGCCCAGCTTTGCCCTATCTGGTAGCATCCCCTCACTTGCTCAGAGTCTAGCCTTTATTTTATAACATCCTGTTAACCAGCAGCTCTGCTCCTGGGCTGAGGCTGTGGTCTCCAAACCAGCTGCTCGGATTCCTACAGCTCTGCCTCCTTTTTCAGCCCAAGCACCATCCATTCATGCCAGTTCCTGAGCTTTCTGCAGCAGCCAATTGAACAGGACCAATGAACCAAGAACAGGCAGGCACTCAAGACAAATTGGAGCTTTCCTTGCAGCCCATGGCCCTCAGGGCTCCCAGAGTCCCTCAGCCACCAAGAAGTCAGGGTCGGAGATACAGTAAATGAGGAGGCCACTGGCATATTGGGTGGCATGTTCCCAGCAGACTCCGGGGAATGTGACTGAGCTGTTTGCTACCTCTCCCTTGGTGAGCCTCACTCATTCTGTATCCTGCCCACCTGCAGATCAGCAGCAGTAATGGGAGAGTGGTTGCCTTGACCTCAGAACTGGTACAGCTCTTCCACATTCCAGAGGGGGACCCATGTTAGTCTAATTCAGTAAAATAAATAAGGAGTCCTATGGCACTTTTAAAGACTAACAAATGTATTTATCATGAGCTTTTGTGAGTTAAATACTACTTTATCAGGCAATTGAAGATGGAGAACTCAAGCATCTGATGAAGTGGGATTTTCTCCCATGAAAGCTCACACAATAAATAAAGTTGTTCGTCTTTAAAAATGCCAGAGGACTCTTTTGTTTAGCTCTTTCACGAGCTCCCTCACCAGTCCCTTCAGGGGAGAGGACATCCAGTCTCCAGGGACTTTTGTTCCTTGCCATCCCAGCAGCTGAGATTCGATAGTACCTGGCTATGATGGGGACAGGAACTCAGCACAGTCCTCACGTTTCAGGGGCCGCTAAGCAGCCTGTGAATGATGAGGACTTGCCATTTCTGTTGATCTAGGGTAGGCTCATTCACTGGTTTACATGGACATTGCTCGGTGACCCCATTCAGCTCCATTGGGTGAGGCCCTGCACAAACAGAGAGGTCGTACCCCAAACAACAGAAGTTAAAAGCACCCACTTTCAGAAGGTGCCCAGTACTCGAGAAATAAAAACATTTGCTACCCTCTGGTTTCCTCCCTGGGAGGATACGCCGCAATCGGTTGTGGTCTGGGGACAGGACAGATGTATACATCCTCCTCCTGACAGGTTTATAGCTTTCACTAGCTCTAGCAAACCAGCTGCAAGTGAGTGGAGAAAAGCTGGCTCCATCTGTAGCTGAAGTCCTGGCCTCTGTACACCCAAGTCATTGCCCAAATGGAGAGCCCGGAACAGCAGCTCGGGTAGCTGCATGGATTGTTATTCTTGAAGCAGCCACAGCTGCTAAACCCTTGTGTTTATCCATAGACATGTTTGTGAGCTGGACTCAGCCTCTTCCCTAAGTCAAAAACAACTGGGACAAGAGCAAGTGTTAAAAATTTTCCACTGTCAGAGGAAGCAACCAATAAACCAGAGCAAGCAGCCTGGGGCAGCTGGCACAGGGAGGCTCTTGAGCAAGTGATATCAACAACACTAGGGACAAGGGGAACCAGAGGCAGAAAAACAAGGGGCTGTTTTTAAAGCTTTGAATAGCAAGGCTGTGTGGGGGCAGGGGACCAGTGGGCAGAGCGGGCCTGGGGGGTATTGACAGACTGGGTGGAAAACAGATCTTTAGAAAAGCCCCATGGCTTCTGAGACAGGGCCCAGAGCCTCTCACCCAGCATCCTGATCTCAGACTAGGAAGGACCAACAGGAGAGACCTCTCCCTCCAGGATTATTCTTACTAGGATGGCACCTTGAGCCCCAACCCCACCACGCTGGGCACTGCATGCACAGGACAGCTCATTGGGGCAGGGTTGACTGTCTGGGTTAGCGCTGGCCAGGTACACCCCCACCACTGCTCACCATCCCGTCTGCTGCAGCGTCGCAACAGGACTGTGACGGACAACAGCTGGTGGCTCCGTCTGCCAATGTTCACGGGGAACCCCTCTCTCTCTCACCACCCCTTGAGTCTGAAAGAAGACACTTGCTGGAAAGTGTTTTAACCCCCCAGAGCTGGGTCCTGATACAGCACCATGGAACTAGCACAGTGGTTTTCAAACTTTTTCTTCTCAGGACCCAGCTGAAAAAAAATCATTTATCCCTGTGACCCAACAATGACATCTTTGAACAATGCATTCCAGTCTTTTGGCAGAGGCAGCAGGGGGTGCCACGACCCAGTATCTGAGGGTCTGCAACCCAGTTCTTGGTCCCAACCCTAAGTTTGAAACCACTGAACTAGCAACTCTGAGTGCCTGACACTCACAGCAGTGCTCCCCATGTCAGCCTCTCTCCCAGAGGGGTTCTGGAGACACAGGGGATGAATCACAGGCAGATTAGCTGACCGCACTGTGCCCCGCTGTCCTTGGTTCTAGTCAGGCCCCACACCAGAGCTCTCTGGGAGTGCACCTCATGGCTGAAGCCTCCTTGTTCTCCTAGGGCCAAGCCTGTGTGACTAGCACATACCTGTGTTTGAACTGTGGATCTGCTCATGTGGGATTTGCCTAATGCCCTGTGCAGACCCATCTATACAGTGTTCCTTACCGCACAGGAGAGTCATCTTCAGCAGTGCAAGCAGGAGATGGCTTAAGACAGTAAGTGGGGTTGGAAATAGTATGCAAATTAAATTGTGTGAAAGCAGGATTAAATTGAGGCTACGGGTTCTTTTCCCATTACAAAAGGTAATTTGACGTCAGCTTTCCCAGGGTTTGAACCTAAACAACTGCTCTGATTTGCTGTTACTATATAACTTGGTCCTACGCTTTACACTCCTTTGCATTTATTTTCATTCCATATTGTAAGTTCTCCCATCTTCAAAACATCTGACAAAGTGGGATTTTCTCCCATGAAAGCTCATGTGAAATATAAATCTGTTAGTCTTTAAGTGCCATACGACTCCTTTATTTATCTTTTTTTTGTTGGACATAAGGGCTATAGCCTCACACCAAAGCGCTCTGTGCCAGAATGAGGGTTTCACCGTCACGTGGGGGAGATCAGTGACACAGCAGAGGACTGTTCCCACAGCACCAGATCCACATCAAACAACTCCAAAGCTCTGGGGCAGCCTAGTCCACAGGCAAGGAGCTGGGTTTCCTTGCTTCTCACTAGATCTCCTATTCGTGCTGCTATCGATCGAACAATGCCTGCCCAATGGTGGGGAAAGCTGGTGATCTTCGAAGGGAAGGAGGCAGGATGAAAAGTTCACAGCACCTCAGAACAGCCTGCACAGACACTGCAGCGAAAAGTCTTGTGGTGTGCTGAGCCTTTTGCTAGGAGTATCTCAAAGCAATTTAAAGTACCACAAGGTTCCCCTGCTCCTCCATTGCTGTCACCCAAGGCTCCCCTCTTCTTGGAAGGTCCTGGGGACCTTCATCTCTGAGCCACTTTCTTGCCAGCCTGGGGGGTGGGGAATCAGCCTAGGGGGGAGTCTGAGAAGGATCTAGCACAGACCACACAGCACGGACCTCCAACTCCCTTTTGGGAACAGGTGAAGCTAAGAGATTGACTTGTAGCTACCCCTTCTGCCTCTTCGTCCTGTACCCTGACAGGGCACGTTCCCCCGCTTCTGCCCGTGGCTTTCTTGGGACCATCTCACTACGTCTGATCGTAGACCTATAGTGCTACCACGGTTACCCCCACGTGCGTTGGTGGCATCCATTAGTACTGTGGTTCCTCTTCAGTTCTTGAGGATCCGTTCACATCCACTGCCCACCCACTGATGTGATAGAGAGAACTATTTTCCTACAATATCCAAGAATTTGGGGACTGTACTCCCTTAATTCACCTTCCGGCTTCCCGCCTGGGTGAATACTTCTCTCGGTTCTCTAACCCCGGAGTGTCCTTGAGATGCTGCAGTTGCCACCCTGTAATGGATTCACTTCCTAGCTGATAGGAAGGAACCTCCCTCGACGTCGGGGTTCTTCGGATATCCACGTATTGAGGAGTTTTATCCTTGACACCTCTGGTGCAACAGAGCGGTAGTGCTATCCCTCCGGGAAGTACTGTAGGTACTGAGACCGCGACCTTACACGGCACTTCTACGAATCTTTTGGTCCTCGATGGGGTGACCAAATGATAGCAGGTGCTATTCTCGACTCTTCTTCTCCCTCTCTCACGCACACGTGAGGGCTGTCGCAATGCGAAACCCTGCAAGCTGATAGGCTCAGCGGGCTTTTTCCTGTGAATTCACCTGCTCCTGCAGGCCCTAGAAGAACCAACTCATTAACACTGCCTCAGGCCACCTTGCTGTTGGTGACTCTTACGCCCTGGAACCTCTCTCCTGCGAGAACCTGGTCCTTGGTACCTGTTCAGCTGAAAATGTGCGCTCCCATACTACCCGGTTTATAGCTAGCATACCAGAGGCCCCCATTCTGCTCGGCTTGGCCTCCATATGCTGCTATTTAGTGTCCTGTGGCCTTCTCAGTAGTTCTCAAGCCTATCTTACAACCCTGTATCCTCATCCTCACTCACATTGACCAGACGGCTATGTTTGGTCATGACCTGGACAGGGGGTATGGTCACCCCCTTACGACTACCTGCATGCCCAGTAGTTGCCAGATCAGTTCATAACCACGTGGGTCCAGCTAAGCCTTTGGGTGATCAGTTCAGGAACTAATCTCTACCCTTTCTTTGTTCTCGTGAGAGACATGGCCAATATGGCTAAATTCACACTTGTTGGCATCCAGCGTTCTCCCAAGAGTCCATGCAGCAAGACCTATGACCAGACACTATATTCTGTCTGTCATACTCCACATTTCCACCTATGCAGAACACCTAACGCAACCCCCTACGTTAAGGTTGCGTCCTTTACTCCAGTTATGGTGACCTTGTTCTGACCTGCTTATGCGCATATGTCTCGGTGGGTTTGGTCCTGCCCCTGTCCTGGATTGGCCCTCAGCTCTTGACTCTTCTGGGCCATGTCAAGGCCTGTTCGCCTCTCGACTCCGGCAAGGATCTTGTTGCTGGGCCTCTACCTTATGGGGCATGTTGCTGTGCTGAAGGCGGAAAAAACAACTCCACCAGCCATCCATCAGCATGGCTAGTAGTCACCTATTACTGAATGCATCCAAGCAGCACTCGAAGAAGAACAGGGGGTTACTCACCAGTAACCGTCCTTCTTCGAGATGGGCTGCTCAGATCCATTCAGGTCCCTCCCCTCCATCTGGAGTTGGCGACTCTAAGGAACTGAGGAGGGGTCGGAACACAGCCATATATGTAGCCACAGGGTGGTGTGAGGGGCGGAGGCTGCCTCCCCTTGCCTGACAGGCTAGGACAAGTTTTTTCCAACCAATCCGGCACTCCGGCACAGAGACACCTGTTACTGAATGGATCCAAGCAGCCCATCTCGAAGGAGGACAGTTACTGGTGAGTAACCCACCGTTCCTGGGCTTAATAAAATTGAAAACACATCTTCTCTCCCACTCCCCCTTTCCATAATGGTTAATCCCCAGCCAGCATTACACATGCACAGCCTTGGCCAGGGAGAAACCACACTCCCACACCAGGGAGACACTGTATTCCCTATAGGGTTACCAGATGTCAGGCAAAATGAGGACATGTCCTCCTTCTTACCTTCATGTCCTCCAACCGGCAGGTATTTTAAAAATACATGATTTTGTCTGGCTTTTTACTTACAGGGGTTAAAGTATGCTGGAATGCCCCAGAAAATCCTATTTTTAGGGGGAAGCATTCTAGAGCCCCCTAAAAACAGAAGACTATTACATTAGTACTACATTTTTTCCATGTGTCCTCTAATGTCCTTTTTGTAATTCCTTGTCCTCCTTTCCATGCTTTGGTACCTGGTAACCCTACCCTCGTCCAGCTCAGGAGAGTGGAGGTGGGTCACTTCAGCTCTAAGAGCCCCTGCTGGCCTCTCTCCACTGCTTTCCCTTACATAGCCTGCTCACACCAAGGCCCAGAAGACACCAGTCCTGCCTCACTGGGTACCAGATGCTGGCAGTGTTATGGCATCCTCACACCTCTGGCTTAGGTGCAGAGTGCTAGGAGGGCAGGTCCCATATCACAATAGCCACAACTGGCAGGGCCATGAGTGGACACAGAGACCCAGTTCACGTCCCCTTCCTAAACAGCACACGGCCAAGGCACACTGCCGGGCAGCCTATTTGCGCTGTGTGGTTCCAGAGCCTTTGCTGTCGGCTCCCAAGCTGGCTACACGGTTCTTTGCACCAGCAAACTGGCCTGGGTGTGACCTCTTATCCCATGACATAAGCACTGTGTTAGTGGTTTCAGTCCAAGCTTAGAAACAGCCCAAGCTTTTCCTGCAGACACTTCCAGTACACACTAAAACAGAGCAGACTTCAGCTCCAAAAGGACAGCACAGTTGTGGATCTCTGCATGAGATCTGTGCAGATATGTTTATGTACAAACAGGCCGGCACAAAAGTATTCCAAGGATTTCCCTCACTAGCCTAGATAACTTGGCCTAGAAGCCAAACCAGTTAGAGAGATTCAGATTCTGGTCTCAGCTCCATGATCCTAAATCTGGAGTAATTCCACAGACTTTTGCAGAGTCCCTCTGGATTTACAGTGATGTGTGCAAGATCAGGATCCAGCCCTCACCTTAGCCCCAGCGATGGGGGAAGCAGCAGCAGTTTGGCTGAGAGTGCCATGGGCAAGCAACAGCCTTTTTGTAAAGAGTCCTGTGACTTCAAGACTCCTCTGTTACAGCAGCAGCACATGAAACAACAAAACCAAGAGGTAACATCAGTGTCCCTCTTACCCTGAGCAGGAGCCACGGACTGGAGATCTGATCATGCAGTGAACAGACCCAGAGAGAGGGGGCTTGATGACGGTTTGTTTTAGACCTCCAATGGGTGAACAAGCATGGTCAAGGCCTGAATCTGGGAATTGTGAGGATGATTTACATTGCCACAGGGCCTAGAACTCCAGTCACAACTCAGAGCTTCATTGTTACTTGTCTGTACAGCACCTAGTACAGAGGTGGCCTGGCCTCCGAAAGCCCACAATCCAGGCGTCAGGCAGGTCACAACCGGAGGACAAAATAACAGGGACAGCCTGGGTGGGAAGCACAAGAGAATAGACCAGAGTCCATTGACTCAGGGACTGGCAGAGTTAGCCCAGGAGGTGTGACAGCAAGGCCTGCTCACAAGCCCTGCCAGGCAGCAAGGAGAATTACCTCCTTCGATACATGGGAGTGGAAAGAGGAGAGGCCACGTGACTTACATGTCTGTTGTAAAGCCTGGAATACAGCCCAGCTGTCCCAATTCCCAGACTGTGCCTTAACCACACACTAGGCTCACAGCACCCTATGCAGGCTCGCTGGCAGAGATGCCATTTCCCATCGCTGGTCCTTACAGACAGATCCAAATAATCAAAGAGCATTTTCCTAAGCCCTGATGCACCTGCATGTCAGGTGGCAGCAGCAAATGCTACAGAGAGGTGCCTGGTCCAGAGAAGAGCCATTTGCTCCTGGATAGACACAGCCTATCGGTGCTGCTGGAACCAAGAGCACAGTGGTAGGGCCGGTTGGAAGCCAGTCCTACTCTACAAAGCCCCCTTTAAACATGGCTTCCCTGAATTTATTTTTCTCCCGTTCTGTAAGTTCCCCCATCTTCAAAGCACCTGACAAAGTGGGATTTTCTCCCACGAAAGCTCATGAGATAAATATATGTTAGTCTTTAAGTACCCCAGGACTAGGGTTACCAGATACCAAAGCATGGAAAGGAGGACAGGGAAGTATGAAAAAGAGGACATTGGAGGACACATGGAGCAAATGTACTATTAATGTAATATTCTTCTGTTTCTAGGGGACCCTAGAATGCTTCCCTCTAAAAATAGGGTGTTCCAGAGAATTCCAGCATACTTTAACCCCTGTAAGTTAGAAAGCCAGACAAAATAATGTATTTTTAAAATGCCTGCCAGACAGCAGACATGAGGGTATAAAGGAGGACCTGTCCTCCTTTTGTCTGCCATCTGGTAACCCTACCCAGGACTGTTTGTTTTTCTAAGAGGGAGATGTCTGAGAAACTCATTCATTTGCTGCACATCAAAATGGCTCCAGCCCTCCAAACTATCCAGCATGATGGGGAAATCCCTCACCTCAGTCCATATTAATTTGGAATCTCTCCAATTGTACTGGTGAAAATTATTGATATCAGAAACAGGAAATACAGCAAAGGAGGCTGGAGAGACAGCAATCTGCGCCAGACAAAGGAACCGCTGCACACCTGATGGGTGGGTGAGCAGGTGTCCCTTTGTTTGGGGCAATGACACATGGCACCATGCGTGTCAGTGCCACCATGTTCAGCAGTCAGAGTCTCTCTCCCACCAGCAGGGAGGGGACCAAAAGAGCCAGTGAGGGGCCCCTGCTCTCTTGGCACCCTCACTGGCCTGTTTGGTCAGGAGAAGGGAATATTGCAAAGAAGCCAAAGCAGCAAGCAGGTCACCATTTAAGAACCAATCCAAGCCAAGGGTTTGACTTCCCTTCCTCTATTTCTTGTGCTGCTTCTAAGCAGCTTGGAAGAAGCTGGCACTTCCTGTCGTGGAAAGGCATAACAGAGGGTGGGGTGGAGCTGAGCCAGCACACTAGATTCCTGCTGGTTTCTGTGGGTGGATTCTGTGCCATGTAAATGCTTGGCAGAAGTCAAGCCCCAGCTACAGGAGACTTGCTGTTCAAGGGGGCAGGGAGCAACAGAGGCAGGTGTTTTTGCAGACAAAGTCAGGGCTACACTAGAAAATGCTTCCCAGCCAGGAACAGCACCACCTAGTTCAAGAGAAGAGAAGCTATTCCTCAGAGAGGGAAGGGGACGATAAAAATCAGAGTTAAATGCAGAAGTGTTCACACTTAATAGGAAAGTTAATGCATCCAAGACCCTTGCCAAATAATAGTCAGTGGGTCAGACCAATGAACCACCTGGCTCGGTGTCCTGTCCTCCAGCAGTGACCCATGCCTAGGGTTACCAGACGTCTGGCATCCTCCAGGCATTTTAAAAATAGGTGCTTTTGTCCAGCTTTTTACTGATCAGGAATAGAATGTTAAAAATCCTCTAACAGCCAAGTTACTGAGCAGGGATTTTCCACCAGTGGCTGGAGATGGGAGCTGGTCACATGCACACACCACCCAATCACAGCTCAGCACAAAGCAGGCCTTTGCACTAAGAGCTCAGGTATCCCTTGAGTCCAGAGGCTGCTTTTACAAAGTTGCCCAGATAGCTTGGCTGATAAAAATGATGTCTTTTAACCTTGCTGTTGTAGTCCAAGACCTATAAGAGGTACTTTTATTTTTGGCCCTTGCTTCCTACAAAATGGCTAAATTGGAGGAAAAAGAATAAGGATACTAATAAAATGAAGGAAACTAAGGTCTACCATAAATAAAATTATTAACAAGGACCAATTCAATAAAACCACTAAAGGGGCAGGTTTGAACTGGACAGAAGCAATTTAGAACTTTTTTTTTTAACTGTAAAAATGGGCTGCTGTGGAAAATGAAAATGCGACACGAGTTAACCAGGGTTTTTTTTAGGTACTTTTCAAGTTTATATTTGAAAATTTAGTTTTTTAACTTTAGTCTCATGAACATTAATGAAAGGGTCATGAAAAACTTTCATTTAATGAAAAAATCCAGTTTTCAGTAAAAGAAAACATTTTGGTAATTTTCTTTGTTTTAAAATAATTTAAAAACACATGCTGTTGTGCAGTTTTAAATGCTGCATTCATTAATCATTACCCATTTTCCATGACATAATATGGTAACAACAGTTATATTTATACTACATTTTCTCCACATCCTCCAACATCCTGTTTGGACCTCCCCGTCCTCCTTTCCACACTTTGGTATCTAGTAACCCTACCCATGCCTGCTGTTTCGGAGAGAATGAACAAAATGTGGCAGTTATTGGGTGATGCAGTCCCTGCTGTCCAGTCCCAGGTTTAAGAAACATGGAACATAGGGTTGAATCCCTGCCCAGCTTGACTAATAGCCACTAATGGACTCATCTGCCAGGAACTTCTCATTCTTTTTGGAAGCCAGTAACACTTTTGGCCTTCTCCATATCCCCCAGCACCAAGTCCCACAGGTTGATTGTGACAGTAATTCTTTTGGTTTGTTTTAAACCTGCTGCCCATGGATTTTTATAGTGTAACCCTTCTGCCAGGGCGAGATGGCAGAATGAGGGCTGGGTTCTATATCTAGGGGTTTCCAAATAATGTTACAGCACCAACTGCCTCGAGTCCCCATCCAGTTTTCTGGGAGATCATGCACTATTTCCTGGGCTCCCCAAAGGAGTTATGCTTCCCTGCTCACAAGCATGAGTATGAATGTAGTATCCGGAACTTGTAACAGTAATAGGAAAGAATGTAAATACAGGATAGCAAAATTGACACTGATTTGGACAATCAGTGCAGAACAAGATTCCAGCCAAAACCCCACATAGCATAACAGACCGTATAGACTCAATAGCAAAACCAGCACTGATCTGAAGAATCAGTGTAGGACACGATTCCAACAAAACCCCAGGGTATGGAGAGAATGTCCCTCATGCCAGCTGTCCGCCGGTGCCACCCGCGGGTCATTCACACTGTCCACTGGCACCATGCACTGGTCACTCCCACTGTCCAGCTGTCCACTGGCCATTCACACTATCTGCTGGCTCCACCCACTGTCCAGCCATCCACTGGCACCACCCGCTGGTCGCTCTTTGGTGATTTGAGCTCAGAGAGAATGTCTCAGCTCTCAGTGATTTCAGCTCTTCGAGAGTCACAGCCCTCACTGATTTCAGCTCTTTGATTTAGAATACTGCAACCAGTTGCTTTGATTAAAAACGCAACAAAAGAAAGGTTCTGCAAGAAGCTAAACCATTGATATAGCCTATAACAGTGGGGCAGGGGTGAGGCAGGGCCTCAGGTATAGCTCCTGACAGAGCTAGTACTAGCCCCCACCTCTTTCTACCTTTACAAGACTGAAAATGAAAGGGTTGTTTCCCTCTTTCAAGTTCCTTCTTACTAATGGTAACTTTTCACCCTTCAAATAGCATAAACAGAGCTTGCACAATCAAAAGAGTAGCATATTACAAACAGGGCCATCCCTAGGGTAGGGAAAGAGAGGCAGCCACACAGGGCTGCACCGCTGTCCCCCTGATGCTGGGGACCTTGCGAGCTGGCCAGAAGTGGCAGCCTGGTTCAGCGTTGCTGGTCTGCATCCCCACCACCACCATGACAGTGCACATGGGGAGGGGGCAGTCCAGCCGCGCTGAATCAGGCCGCTGCTTTTCGCCAGCTAACCCAGTCTCTGGCAGGGGATGGTCAGAGCAGGGGCCCGCCCACCCCCTGAGCCAGTCGGTCCCACCCCCAGTGCCGGGGGGGGGGTGAGTGGCGGTCCCACAGAGGTTGATTCACCCAGGGCCCTGCACCCCCGTAGGGACAGCCCTTATCACAAAAGACCGTATTTTAATGTTCTTTTCAGTAAAATTACAGATATTGACAGATTTATGATCAAATCAACCCATTACCATTAACCACCACGCCCTGCATCCACCATTGAGACTATGTTAATACCTAATTGTGCTCTTTGCACTCATGCAAATAGAAAACCCATGCAGATTCATTGCCCACCCCCCTGTGAGGCTGTGGGCACAGCCTCTAGACCTTCCTTACATCAGTAATAGAAAACGAGACCAGTAGTCCCAAGCAGGGCCATAACCAGAGTGGGGCAACCAGGGCTTTGCCCTGGGTGCGTATCAAGCTGCTCAGTCCGAGGGTGAGTTCTATCCACTGCTTGCTCCAGGTATGCCCTGAGTACCAAAATACCTAGTTCTGGCACTGATCCCGAGCAGTGGACATAAGTGTCATGGCACTCGCAGCGTGGGTGGGACAAGGTTAACGGGACACCTTGGACAAGCTGTTGCAATGAACACATTCCCCAAGCTTTCCATGAGGTTGGAGCTTTGTTTGTTTTGACCAGTTTGTTGCACAAGGGGCTAGAAAAGGAGCTCCAGTTTCTCGCCTATCACCATATGCCCTACCACCCTATTTTGCACCATCCAGGCAAGTTGCACAACAGTTTGACTCAGATGCCAGCTGCCCAGGTCAGGTGAGTGGAGTCAGCGTGTAACATGAAGAGCCCTGCAGGCAGGTTTCATGGCCTGTCAAGCTGGGCGATTATATTTATGGGGCTATTTTCAAACAGAGCATCTAAGGCAATGTGGGCAGACAAACATGGGGCTCCAGGACGCCCCGAACAAGGAAGGTGGGGGCAGGCTCAGCACTAGAGTATCAGAGAGCTTGGAGCTGCTCGGTGCAGAAAGCTGTTCTAGGTCTGCAGGCAGCATGAGGGAATGAGAATGGGGGAAAAAAAAACCTGAGCCTGAAAGTGCAAAGGCAGTCATTCCCCATTCCAATAAATCCCAGCCTGGCAGAGCCCATCAGCCACCCAACTCCCACATAAGGCCAGTTGGAGAGGTGTTGGGACATAGGGAATGTGCTCAAATGGGCTGGAAACACATCCATCACAGCTGCTAATGGGTGCTGTAGAGGCAGCTGAGCTGTGTCCCCCAGGGCAGATGCTCTCCCAGCTCACAACCAGCCCCCAGCACTGGAACTTGGTCTGTTCTGGGGAGGTCCCCAGTCACACCCCACAGCTCCCAGCAGCCCACATTCACAGGGGCACTGGGCTGTTCTGCCCAGGGTCAGGCACATGGACCCTCCCCACAAGGGGATGTGAGGGTACTCACACACACCCCCGCTACCCACAGGGCAGAGGCCCCAGCAGGGCACAGCCAGTCTGGGGGGCACATAAGCTGCATAATCACAGCCTGAGAAACAACCCCCCGTCCCCCCTCCTCATAGCACTGAGGCTGGCTGATGGACACAGCAAAGGGCTCTCTTGTTTTTCTCAGCCCGCAGCTGGAAGGACTCCAGTGCTGCTGTTCAGGCATCTGCAGCCAGCAGCTGATCAACAAGCCATCATACAGCAAAGGCACAGTCACTGCTCAGCACAGCCTGTCCCCATCAGCTGGCCACTCCACCCTCCCATCAGAGCATGCCTGGCATTTCCCACAGCGTGGGCCCAGCCTTGGTATGGACTCTTGAACCTGCCTGGAGAGGCCAATGACCCCAGCAGACATCACACAAAATACACTTCTTGCCAGCCAGCCTTACCTCTGAGCAGGGCCCGCTGGCTTCCACCCTCACCATCTCTGGCAGGCTGCAGGCACCTGGAGCTCTCAGGAAAAGGTCAGTCAGCTACCTGGGCAGAGCAGGAACTCAGGCAGGAGAAAAACCACCCAGGAAAGGTAAGGCAGCACCTGGACAGTCAGCAAGACAGCCTGGCCTCACTCATGGCCTACAGGCCCAGCTCAGGTGTTGTCAGGATCTCACAATTAGGAACAGGCCATGCTGCCCTTATTGTGGAGCCTTGTTTGCTGGGAGGAGCTGTTATTCTGCGACATTTCAGCTCAGTGACTTGCACCTTGTCTCCAAATCACCAAATGCCCCAGGAGGCATTGGGAACAGTTCCAATGATGGGCTCTGTTGCAGTTTCCCAGCCTGCTTTGCTACCCAGCAGTGAGGAACTTGTTGCTTCCTCCCCCTCAACCCTGAATATGCATATTCCATGTTTGCTCCACATGCTTCTGGGACAAACAGTGCTGTTTGCTCATTGTCCTTTAGGATGCCACCCCATGATTACTGCAAGCCATGAAGGACTCCAGAAATCAAGTCTCAGCTCTGCCTGTGGCTTGCTCCGGGGTCTGGTGTGAGCCATTCCCAGCTCTTTGCCTCTATAGATGGGGCTACTATTACAGCCCCACTGCATGATGCATGGCAAGTTGTGAGTTGTTAAGTGGATTTGAGATCAGCTGGAAAGCATATGGTACATGTGTGTTGCTGTCTGTATGTTAGAGGTATTTAAAAATCAGTATATATAGATTAGAGAGAAACAGCCCCAACCAGCTATATACAAATGCCCCCTGGTGCTGCTCTGACCTGTAGCATTGCTCTCTCTCTAGCGCCCCTGCTTTTAGCAATAGGATTGCCTAGACCAGGCGTAGCCAAACTGCAGCACATGTGGCTCTTGAATGAAAAAGTGTGGCTCACAGAAGAACATCAGCAAATTAATTTAGTAAGTAAAAGTATATGGCTATATGCCTCAGTGTGGCTCTTGAAGGTTTAATAAATTTGTGGGGCTCTTGAGTTCCATGAGTTTGACCACCCCGGCCTAGACCATGGGTGGTCAAACTTTGGAAACTCAAGAGCACACAAGTTTATTATTAAACCTTTGTGAGCCACACTGAGGCATATCGCCATATGCTTTTACCTACTCCAAAATTACTAAGTTTAAAATTCATTGCACACTTTAATTTTATTGTAAAAAGAGGGCAACTATTGATCCTACTAATGTCAGATTCTAATAATCACTTCATATTACCATGAAAACTAGGCCTACAGTAAAAATGCTGCTGATTTCTTGCCATTTCCAACCATTCTGTGCTTTTCCCCACCATCCCTGACCATGCCACACTTCTCCCTGCCATTTCCAACCACACTGCCACTTCCCCACCGCCTCTGACCATGCTGCGCTTCTCCCCACCATGCTCTTCTGTGAGCTGCAATTTTTCTTTCAAGAGCCACATGCAGCTCATGAGCCGCAGTTTGGCCATGCCTGGCCTAGAGAGTATTAACCCTCAGAACATGAACCCCCCTTCCCTATGCAACATGGACAGGCCAGGAGAACCTGGGGACACTCAGTAGGACAGGAAGAAGGGGCTGGGTTAGCTGACAGCAAACTGGGAAGGGTGAGGGGCTTTGAGGAATCAAGGGGAACTGAAAACAGCTGCGCTAGGAAACCTAAAGAGGGGGAAGGCTCAGTTCAGAACTTGCACACTCAGCAAACAGCCTCAGCTGATTCCAACTTGGTGTCTCGCCCAGAGGCTGAGAGTCTGGGAGAGGCCCAGTGAGGCAGAGCCAGCTTCAGGCTGGGTCTTTTCCTGAGTGAGGAGGGCAGCTTAAAAAAAGGAGCACAAACAAGCACACATTTAAAGGGCAGTGAGTTTGAATGCACCCGATAAACAACAGCTAGGTTTTCTCCAATGGTCTCTGCAGCTGGGCCAAGGGCTATAAATACACCCAGTGCTGTCATTATGTAACTCAGCCACCCTCCTGGGGACGGGGTCACCTCATGTGTGCCTCTGTTTGCTTGTCTGTGTGAGTGGCATCTGGCACTGTCGCTCCCTCCTGGGACACAGGGACACCCCTCCACCTCCCGGCACACAAACCCACCACAGGCAGCATACCACGCTGTGCACTTCTGCTCACCCTCAGTGGCTTCTTGCTCACCTTCAGTGGCTGCTCGTGCTTAGCAAACTCCTCCTGAGTGCGGGGAGCAGGATGCTGGGAGCTGTTGGGAACCCCGCAGCTCAGCGTGAGGATTGGTGGCGCATGCAGCGCTCCAGCTGGCCAGAGAGGCAGTGGGCATTTTTCCAGCACCATGTCCAGGGCTCATGCTGGGCTCACCTCAGCTCCCTTGACTTCATGTAGACAAACCAGCCACTTGTTCCTTGGAGCCGCTGCTGGGGCCAGCCGTGCAGCCCCAGGGAGCTGGGGAGAGAGTGCAGGACAGAGATGGAGCACTGACTGCTCTGCCCCTTGATACATTTCAGAGAGAGACACGGAGACAGAAGGGGCTTCTCCAGCGTCCAGTGACAGCAACAGAAGACGCCCCGGGGTCAGTCCAAGGGAGAGGGAGCAAGAGTGACAGGGCCAGGACAGTGAACTGCAACCTTTCAATGACAATGAGAGGTAGCGCCATACACTAGGTGCCAGCCAGGCTCACAGCAAGGGGCAAGCTGGCTCAAGAAGCTGGGCAAAGAAAGAGGTGGTCTCTGTTGGGCTAGTCAGTGCACCCATCCCAGGAACCTGATGGTAAATATTGCCACGCAAAATCCCTCTCAATTAATAAACAAAAGCATTATACATACACAGGCAGGCTGGGGTCTGTCCATAAGACTTTGAAACCTGCTGAGATAAAAAGATTTGCGAGTTAAAAGGTCAAAGCACCTACCTAACACACTATTTCTCTTATGAAACCTGGCCAGCTATGTATGTGCGCAGGCATACACTTTCTATATGTAGGTGTCCTGTGTTTATAGACAGCAAAGCTATATGCAAACCACTAGTTATAGCATGGATATGGGGAAAGTCGTTTTTCCATTCCTCCTCTGAGTAAAAACAGCCATAGCATGTCCTCCTACTGCAACACCTGTTAGAGGATCCTATGGTGTGCTGGTTTTCCAACAAACGCCTGGACAATTTCTGGAAGAATCTCAGCTTGAAAAACCACTTGTATTCTTAGCCTCCTGCTGTAACTTGAATTGGTGCCTATTTGGGCTCAATTCGCTCAGGCGCCAGGCCAGCACCCAGCTAAGACTACGGTGTCACCATTCCAGGGGTCACACAGGGATATTTGGCTGTGAGTGCTGGCATCGCAATGTGACCTGTTTCCCCATAAACAATGGGCTGTTTTCTCCAGGAACTAGGAAAAAAAAATAAGAGCACGAAATATGTGCGAAGTGTAAACAACGGGGCTGGGTCCAGGGAGCCTCAGCCCAACCCAGGAGCAATATTCCTCTTCAGGGAGGCATAAACACTGTTGTAAACAGCAGCAAGGATTCTGGAGGCAGGCTCTTCATTTGGGGGAGGGCTGTTTGTTGAACCATTGCCAGAAAGAGCTACCCCTTCCGCAACGGCTCCCTTAGCCTATTGTTTAGAGCTGGTCCTTGCTGTGTTACCATCACACAGGCTGCAGGAATCATGGATCATGCGGCTTCATAACTAAGAGCACCCACTGTCTGTGACAGGAGCCCTTGCTAGCTGCCCCCATTGATGTCCGCTTGCTACCATCTGCTATCCAAGCAGAGCCAGGAGGCTGCAACAATGGACATGCGAGGCAACACTGTGCTATGGTGAAGTCTCACTTCACAGTTGTGAAAACCCACATTAAGTCCTGGACATCCCAGAGTGTCTCCAGTGCAAAGCCAAGCCAGTGCTGGGCAGCCAAGTCTAACCATGCCCACTGAATGCACACACACGTCCCATAGCACCAGGGACACAGTAGCCACTCCTGCCACATGTCACCATGGGTAGAGGAGAAAAAAATCAAAATCCTGAGCAGAAAAGGAGGCATTTGGAGACAAGCAACCATTACTACACCATCCTTGGCCTCACTCCCAGCCAGTGCTTCATGCAGACTTAGGCCTTACTACACTGCCATCCAAGGGAGCAGGGACGGAAGTCCGCCCCCCCCGCCCCATCACAGACCCACACAGGCCTGACTAAAACCAGCAGTGTGGCCTGCACACACATGCCAGGCCTGGCCACACACATGCGGCCAGGCTGCTCTGAATCCCCTGCTGAATGGATCTTAACCAGGCTGGCCTGAGGAAAGCTTGGCCAAGTAAACCAACCCCAACTGCAACACAGCTTTGGGCTGCAACGGAGCCATGCCCACAGGTGCCAGTCACTCACACTTAGGCGACACATAACTGATATCGATACAACAAAGGGTAGAGAGAGACGAAGTGCCCAACTTTGCCTAACCTAGAGCAAAAGAACAATTTTCCAGGAGCCAGTGGCCCCCAAGTAATTGCCTACAGTAGAGCCAACCACAGACGTTCTTGGCTTGGGAGCCTCATACATGCCCGAGGACACTCCATGTTATGTTATAGCAGTGAGTCAACCTGTGTCCCACAGAGCCCTGGGCAGGCTGCAGACTATGATTGCAAAGGGCTCTGTATTTCCATTTGAAATTGTTTAGGGACTCCACAAATGGCTGAAAACCACTGCCCATGGTGCCCATAATGCCTGGAGGGTGGTTGTGGTGAGGACAGGTCCCACCACGCGGTGGTCCCATCTGACCCAAGTGGCTCCCTGCTGGGACACCCCAACACATCATTAGAAGAGCAGGAGAATTTGGCTTCCGCATAACATGCTGACTGCTCCAGTAGGAAGAGAACCCATGGATGCAAAATACGAAAACCAACAGGAATTCAATTAACCAGTCCCGGGCCAAGGGCAGTGCCACGCAGAGCCCATTGGAGGGAGCATCCCACACAACATCCTCTTTTGGACACTGATAAGCCTAGACTTGGGGTAGAAGTAGTTTGCAGAGCCCCTTCAAGGACCACTGAAATGCCCTCTCTAGCCCAACAGCCTGGCCCCCCCTTTCTCCAGCCCAGTTCCACCAGCACCAAGCCTGGTGGGCTCTGTGTCACCCATGGCAAAATCTGTAAGAGTTACTGACCTGCACATCCTTCACCCAGTCATCATGCCTGGGGTGCTGCCCTTGCCCACATGAGCTCTGCTGCAGTTAATACCTGGCCATATGACTTTTATCCCCAGCCACATGTTGCTGCTCCCCAGCCTCAGAGGGCACGCCAGGCCCTAATGACTGTTCAGGACTTAGCCAGCGATACACAACCACCGGGGGTATAGAGCACTGAATGCTCATCCTGTCCCCTAAGAAGCCCCTCTTAGTTCACACTGGGATAGTGATCCACCATCGACATGGCCCAGACAGCACCAGCCCACCCATCACCCCTGCCTCACCTCCCCTTTCCATACAACCACTGCGCAGACAAGACAGCCCCCCCCAGGGCACTGCTGACCACACCTGCCCTTGCTGCAGGCCCAGCCAGCCTGTGCTCACCTGCCGCACTGGCCATTTCCACCAGTTCACAGTGTAGAGGTTTGAGAGTGGTGTGTGCCCTGGTGTTCACAGAAAGCAGAATTGTACAAGGCCTCCCACCACGAGCAGCTCCTTCCCACGTGCACAATGACCAGGGCTCACTGCAGCAGGGCTGTGTCTAGTTATCAAGATGAGGGACATATCAAACATCTTCTACCTGTGACCCTTAATGTCTACAGCAGAGCAGCCCCTCTGCAGATCACAGCCAAGGCCTGGAGTCACCTCCCTCTCGCAGGCTGTGTTGCCAAGGCGGCCTGGGACATGCAGCTGAAGGGATTAGTGATGCCTCCCTCCCCAGGGGCTGGAACGAGGAGGCTGAATTTATGGGAACCCCAGCCGGGGTACAGGGCTCTACTGAATGTGGTGGAAGCTCAGCCCCCTCACATGAGGAGGATAGTTTGGTGGCAGAGCAGAGTCTAGAAGAGCTCTGGCCCCAAAACACAGAAGGGCCAGAACAGACGACAGGTCACACAGCAATCTCAGCTTGAGCCTGGGGGGAGGAAGCAGAATGAAGGGAGCCACCAAGGACCAAGCAGCTTGTCAGAGGGATCCCTTAAATACACAGTGTGTGTTGAGACAGCCCCTTCAAACAAGTCATGCGGAGTCTAACCCCACAGCCCAGTAAATACAACCTTATCTGTGCAGGCAGAATGGTTGGTTGAGGGGTGAGACATGTGGCTGGTGATGGAGAGACGGAACCAGTGACAAATCCATTCCCTTGGCAGTTCTGATAGAGGCACCAGCTGCTGTTGGCGGGCAGCCCACCCTGAGACTTGTGCTCAAGCTGCTGCCAGTCCTTACTGGAACATCAGGGTGCAGAGCCCCAATTCACTATTCAGAAACTAACATCAGTATAACAAGAGTTTATTTCAAAATCTTGAGTTGTACAAAAGCAGAATTAGACCAAAGAAATCTTTAAACAAACAAAACAAGTTACAGTTCTATCAAAAACTCGCCTTTCCAGGCTGCATAGCTAACATAAGCTGGGCTGGGATGCTTGGCTTTGCATCTCAGTGAGCCGCAAAAGGTAGCAGTCAGCTGTTCTATCCCCCAGCCCAGGGCGGCCACAGCAGGCAGTTTTAGTCTCCACTCATGGAATGCATTGTTTATTAATCAGCATCAGCGGCCAAAATCTCTGGTCAATGCTGCACAGGGAGCAATATGACCAGCCTGAAGCCAAAGGCAGAGGCAATTACACCTACTTCTTCTCCTCTTAACAGGATTTACCTGCTGTCAGTGTCTACAATCTGCACCATCTTCCTCACTGTTGTTATGTAGGGAGGCCTGTCGCTGGGGCCCCACCCACTGGGTGCTGGCTGAAGTTCCCAGCCAGGTGGGATTCAAGGCTCTAACTGACCTAGTGTCTATGGGACTTATAGGGTGTACCCTCTAGCACTAGGTTACGTGACTGCAGCAGCAACTGTGTCTATGCTGCTGATAGCTTGTCCTATTTCCCGTTTCTCTTGTGCTCAGACAGAGGGACGGTGATCAAACGGACTGCAGGATTCTAGCAGCCCCATTGGCACAAGGCCTTGAAAGATCACTGCTCAGCTGTTTGCACCAGTAGGCAGATTAGAGGCATCTGCAGGTTTGTCCATGCCTGGCCAGTGGTGACCAAGACAGGTCTTGATGCTGCGTATAGAACAGGACTTATTCCCTGAACACACAATTCCTGATACACGCAAGTGTCTTTACACATTTAAACTCCTGAAGTGTTTGACCAGATGCAGTACACAGCCCTGGCAGCAGATGCCATGAGGCACACCTTAAAGCTCATGGGAGCCTAACCCCAGTAATTCTTCAAAGGCTCAAATCTGGGTGACTTTATAAGAATGCAGTTGACACAGGGCACCCTCAGATCACCATGGTGTTTTAACCCAGAGCAAGATTAAAATGCTTTCTGGTAACCCTGAGAAGTACTTCCATGGCCTGTTTTCTCTCTGCAGAATTAACCAGAGCAGGACCATGGTAGTTTCAAGACTTCGGAAGTCTCGGCTGGCACTGAACACTGCCTTTTGACTCTCCCACCCTACGCTGCCCTTGGATATGCACTCAGGAGATGCTCCTGACCCCGTGCGGGAATTCCAACAAGATCACATTGGCTTTGGAGCAAGAGCAGTCAGTCCATAGGATGCAGTGCATCAAGTGGTTCTAAGTGGCAGTGCGCAAACAGGTTCTCAGCACCATATGAGCTCTGGCCTTGGGACAGCTTCTTGGATGCGGTTCCTGATACCCAGGGCTGAAGTCCTGCGAGTCTGCAAGCTTCTCATCCCCAAAAGGGGATCATTCCAGTAACTGCACTCTGTGGTGCTTCCTTTAACAGGTCATGCAGCGTGGCCGGATGCTCTCTGCTGGGGGGTTTGGATCCACCTGAAACACCAAGTTAGGGAGTGATGTAGCAGACACCAGAGAGCTGTGCCAACGATCTGAGGGTCCCGTCCCAGCGCCAGGATGCTGTACTTACCTCTGAGTACAGTGGAGGAGGACGGTAGCGGAACTCTTGGATGTACGCAAAGAAAGGGCCTTCCAAGCCATTGCTAAATTCATCCTGGCAGGGTGGGGACAGGTTCTGCACAGACTCTTCACTGGATACAACAGAGGAATATTCAGGGGGAGCTGGAAAAAAGAACAGAGGCATCATGCACTTAGTCAAGACTCTACTAGCAGGAGATGTGCAGATAGTTACCTCTGTGCTCAGCCACCTCCCTTCCCCCGGACACCTGGGACCTGCAGCACTGAGATCCACAAAGCCCAGATGCTCCCTCCCAGGCCACCCGAATTGGAGCTCCCAGCCCTTGCAGCTAGATCCCTATGCGCTGAACAGCCACTTACCCTCAGGCTGTTCTGGGACCACCATCCTCAGCCAGTCCAGGTTGACGCTGCACTGGCTGCTGACACTCGATGTGCGGCTTCCAAAGGGGTGCAGTGGGATTGTCCCAATCACCAGTGGCAATTCAAGGAGCAGCTTGGAGGTCCCAGGAATAGCGACACAAACCTTTGAGGGGAGGACACAGGTTCATTTCTGAAGGAAGCTCAATCCTTAGAGTTCCCTCAGCCCCAGAGGACAGGCAGCACCTCACTCTGCCCCCTGAGTGTACGCACAACCTGGCCAGCAATGGTTCTTGTGGTTGGACATTAAGGCAGCAGGAATGCTAGACTTTACTGCCAAGTATCCACACATAGTCGACGATGGAGTGGGCCGGGGGCGGGGAATGGGAACCAGCACAGAATAAGAAGCCAGAATTCATCTGTGCCACTGACCACGAGGAGCCATGCAGCCCTTTGGGCAGGAAGCTCTGGCCCCCAGGCATGAGGCCACCTGCACAGCAAGGGCACCTCAGCACAGCAACCTAGCAATGAACACTCACTGCCATGAGAGAAGCCCATCAACCTCTATTCAAGCCCTCACTCTGCAGGTCAGATTTATTCCCCATCTACCTTCAAGGCATATTCCACTCGGATAATGCGGCACTGCAGGATGGACGGGCCCACTGGAGGGATCTTTAGTGCTCGGCCATGCCACATGTCCCTCTTCCCTGCTGCAATGGAGTCGCCCGTTATGCTAGCCACCACAGATGACTTCTGCTTTTTGGATCCCCGGGCTATGAATGTCTGAGTCTGGATGATGGCAGCTTTGGGCACTATGGTGCGAGTGCTGCAGTTGTCAATTTCAGCAAAGATGGGGATCACCTCACCTGGGGGACAGACACAGGCAGGGTAAATCAGACTGGCCTGGTCCAGCCATGTGATATGCCCCGCCCCCAAGAAACCAGGTACAGCCACAGGCAGAACTGCTTGAGTTAGTTCTTCTTTCTGCAATTCCAGCCACCAACTTATTTGTTCTTAGGAAGCTGCACAGACAACAGGCAAGCCTGAGCAGGGTGCAGGGGCCAGGACCCCTTTGCAGCATCACTCCAGCACAATGTGCCCAGTCAGTAAGACTCTAGGGTCCTGTTGCCAGTGAACTTTTCAGCTCTTATCAAACCCCTCCCATTCCCCAGTGGCATTTCCATGCAGCACCTTTTGAACAGCTGCAGAGAGTGACGTGTTGAGTTACCTGGGGTGTAGCCTTTTCTGTCTATCTTGGCTGTAACACAGACCTGGCCACGGTTGCAGTACCAAGCGCGGGCAAGCTTCTCCTTCACACCCGCCTGAGGAGCCTAGAGGAAGGGACAGCAGTGAGACAAGTTCCAGCTCTCTCTTGGAAGGAGCCACTCCTTCCCTTCACCCCTCCAGGATCTCCATAATCCCAGCTCACCTCCCTCAGGGAGGTTTTATTGCTTGCCCCAAGCCTGGCTGTTGTGGCTAAGATTAGTTACACCCAAGCAGAAGCCACAAGTCTCATGGCTTGGACTTCCAAGATCGTTAGGTCACAGGTCACATCAAGCAGCAAAACAAACTGCACAGTGCATCTCTGACCCAGGTCATCCGACTCAGGCTTACACTGCAGGGTTAAAAATAGCCATGTAGACATTCCAGCTCAGGTTAGAGCCATGGCTTCAAGACCCTATCCTTTCGCCAGGGCAGAGCCCAAATGCCTAAATGAGTATTTTTAGCCCAGGTCAGGTGATCCAGGCTTGGAAACACACTGCAGGTGTCTTTTTTCTGTGCAGAGGCAGCCAGTGGCCAGACAGGACAACAAACCAGGCTGATGCACCTACCCAAGTTAGAGAAGCTCTATTTGAAGAGTCTCAATTTTGGGGTGCCTAGATGTAGGCATGTTTTTAAGAGGCAGGTGCTCACCCCCCTGACCATCAGGCCATTTAAAGTCTTCTGCAGTTGGGCACCCAGAGTTGCCTGTCGCTTTGGATCAATGTTAGTCTTAGCTAAGTCAGCTGTGATGACTCAATGTTGCCCTGACCCAAGAAGCAAGGCCACATTAGCTTACCAGCAAGGCTGGTGTGTTGATGTCAATGGGCTCGATCACAGTGAATTCTTTCTTTGCTTTCTTGACAACTGACCAGGGTCTGTGCAGCTTGGCCTTCACCCAGTAGCGAACATTGCCATGCCTTCCTTCAAAGGAGGTAGCCAGAGTCCTGCACAGAGAGAGCATGGACAATCATTGAAGGGGTTTCCCCACAGGATTCACAACAAGACACTTCACAGAACCCACACCCCAGCCACACATACTGGATTAACTCCAAGGAGTTGGTGATGTATAAACCACTTCTGCTGCCTCCTCCCCCTGTCCTGCAGCCCTTATTGCACTGTATTAGCCCCACTAAATAAATCTGAACTTACTCTGGGAGCTGGAACATGAAGGGGAATTCATGCTTTCCTGCCTGCAGAACAGTCACTTCGCCATTGTCTGGGGGAAACAAATCAAGAAGATTACCATGCATCTTTCTCACAAGACTTCCTCCTCAGCAGAAGCGTACTTGCTTGGCTGCTGCTTTAAAGGAAGTGCAGATGTTTGTACAGGACGCAAGTTACCATCATTCGCCTCACAAGGAGTCACTGAAGCATTTGACAAAAGCCAGAAAACTAACCAACCGAGTTCAAAATCATCACAGGACAGGCTGAAGTTTGGCAGGTCGTTTAGATGGGACATAACTGACTCTCTGCTTGCTACAAGAGCGTCAGGTGTATATTCACCTCAATGTATTTTGACCATTCAGAGGACGCTCCCAGGTGAGAGTCACAAACCCTCCTTAACTACTAACGCCGACACAAGCCAAGGGGATCGGCCCACGATCGCCTCACCTGCCCCCTCCGTCTGTCCAGCTGGGCGCGCGCGCACACACACACACACACACACACACACACACAATCCCCAAAGAAGGATGGGGGCAGGAAAACAAGGGGCCGCTGCTGCCTTTCAGGCTACTGACCTACCCAGCCCTGCCGGGCAAGAGGCTGCTCTGCCCGCGGAGCCCCAGACGGGCTGTCCGGGCTCTGTGCCTGGCTCAGCTCCGCGGGCTGCCGTGGCCGAGCCGTACCTGGCGGGGCCAGCAGCGTGTCGCGGTGGCCCAGGAACTCCACCTGGTCGCTGTAGTTCTGGGTGTAGGCGGTGCTGGAGCCGGCGCTGCGGGACTCGGTCCAGTGCACCCTGGCGCAGCCCTGGGCGTGGAGGTGCAGGGCGCAGAGCCGCATCTCCCCGGACAGCTCCAGCACCACCCGGCCGGACACCGCCTCGCCCGAGCTGAAGACGGGCGGCGAGTCCAGCTCGGGGCAGTCGAGCAGGACGCAGAAGCGGCGGAGCCGGTCGAAGAGCATGGCCGGGGCGGGGCGGGGCGGCGCTGGCCTGGGCTCGGTCCGAGCCGGGATCGGGGGTAGCCTGGCTCCGGCGCAGCGCACTGGGCAGCCTGCAGGAAGCCGCCCGCCCGGGGTCCTTTAAATGCCATGTGGCCGGGCCGGGCCTCCCGCCCGCGGCCAATCAGCTGCCGGCTCGTCAGCCGCCGGCCTATCCGCGCGGGCCAGGGCGGGGCGGGGCCGGACCAGCCGAGCCGAGCCGAGCCAAACAAGGCGCCGCGGCCGGAGCCGGCCGCTGTCCTCAAAGCGCCCCGGGAGGCGGCCGGGCCCCCAGAGACTAAACGTCCCCAGCCTTTGAGCCTGGCTCTCAGAGCCAAGGCCCCAGCAGTCCCGCTCCCCTTCAACGTGGCTGAGGCCAGGGTCCGCAGGAACAACTCACCCCAGTAGTGACCAATCCCCCTTTCCCAGACTGGGCTGCCAGGATTCACTAGTGAACTGAGGGGAAGAGCTCAGGTTAGCAGCTCCCGGCTCCCCACGTGCACAGCACAGCACAGGGAAACCACCCCTCTTCTCCTGAAACAAGGGCTGTCCGGGGATCACACCTGGCTGCAGCTGAAACAGGCCCCAGGCTGATTTAGTGAAGGAGAGCTGCAAAGGAACAGGGTGGGGGGACAAACAGGGACACTACTTTATACTGGATCATGGCTATCAAGTGTGTATTTTACCCCTAACTCTTAGGGTTCATTAACAAGCAATTTGTTTTGCTCGTGTTTTTAACAAGGCCCAGTCTAAAGCTAGTCTGGGTTGAGGGATGGAGAGGAGGCAGCTAACTCAATACTACGCATCACATCCAGGAAGCCCAGGACCAGGTAACATAGATTATCTGCGCAGAAATTTGGGGTAGGAATAGAGTGCTCCTCTACCCAGGACACACACACTACTTCCTTAAGGTGTCCAGCTAAAAGGCAGAATAACATTGCACATGAAGGCCTGGGGATGAGAGTGTCTCAAATCAGTTGTGCAATTGAGCTGTGGGTGCCCTGCTGCAAGAAGTGATAAAAGGCCCAGCCAAGACTCCTATGGGATAAAAGCAGCCCTAGCAGCTTCCACTTTAATTTCTATTATTAATTTGTGTGCACTCTGGCCCCAGGAGTGGGGCTGGCAGTGGGAAAATAAAGCCAGGAAGATCCAAACTGCTGCTCAGCACTGGTCAGAAAGTATCCCTTCACACCAGGACCAGCCCCCTCAGAGTGCCTGCCTGTGGTGGGCTACTCTCTGCCATTTGATCAGGTGAGGCTGAAGCCCTGCAAAGAAGGCTCACTCAACTCAAAGCCAGAAGTTTAATTCCTTATGATGTTTCTGACTGGTGAAGCACCAGGAAGAGAGCCTGTTGCTTTCTTTGCTGCCTGTATGTGGAGTGCCCAGCACAGCAAGGGCCAGGGTCCACCTGCTACCCCACTGCAAACAGGGATGATACAGCTGAACTAGGCCCAGTGAGAGTTTGCATACCCCCTTGCATTTAGTTTCATTCCTTTCTGTAAGTTCACCCATCTTCAAAGCATCTGAGGAAGTGGGATCTTCTCCCACGAAAGCTCATGCAAAAAATAAATCTGTTAGTCTTAAAGCGCCACACAACTGCTTGTTGTTTTTTTAATAGGAATGAGGTGTGTGCCACAGCAAGGGAAGGGTTAATTAGTGACAGCCAGCTGTGGGAGGCTATTGTCCTCCCTGCAGATACCCCCAGGATACAATCTGCTACTGACTGAATGATGCAATTGTCCTTCCATAACAGCCTTGTCAGTCATCACCTTTGACTGAGTGTTGTGAAAACTGGAATGTCCTGCAACCACAGGTGAACTGATACCATGTAATGAATGAGTCTGTTTACCTTCTCACTCACCCCTGCACAGAACGGGTTCTTCAACCAACCTGTGTGCAGGACCCTGAGAGACATGAGCAGGAGACAGAACTGGAAATCAAAGCCTTGCTCCCATCAGGCTGTCCTGTATGTGGATGGGTACCTGTCGCCACCTGCCTGTTAGCACAGGTGCCAACTGAGAGACTAAACACTTCACTTATGGCTTGAGCCATCTGCTTCCCTCGTAGCAGCTGGATCATGCCTACAGGCACCCACTGGCCTCTTGTAAGGCCCGACACACCTCACAGAGCCACGTAGACCTTCACTGACTTCAGTGGGAGTTGAACAGAGAAATTATTTTCCCCACTCTGTCTATGGCCCCCAGGCCACAGCATCCGATCCTGACTAGCTGTGAGGGAAGTACTAGTGTCTGTATTGTAGAGATGGGGAACAGAGTCCCAGAGACACTGCAGGGCTGCCTACAATGCAATCAGGGCTACAATTACAAAAGAATGGGCAATATAAAGGTCTTGATGGACCTGCACCAGCTGCTCTGCACACTGGATCAACTCCTCCATGAGGTCAGTGGGAAAGCCACCATTCAGTGCAGTACAACATGGAGTTGGGCTGGGGATCAGTGTCAGATCCCTAGATCCTAATTTAACTGTAGGAGCTCAAGAGGCCTTTTCTCTTCCTGGCCTAAGAGATGAAAAGTAATGGACCTTGGGGAAAAAAATCCCAACTACACATATGACCTGATGGTTCTAAATTAACTGTTACCACCCATCTTGGAGTTACAAGGATAGTTCTCTGAAAAAGTCTGCTCAATGCTCAGGAGTGGTCAAAAAATCTAAACAACAGTTTGTTAGGACCAAAAGGATAGAAAATAAGACAGAAAATATACTTCCACCACATAAATACATAGTGTTGGGTCCAGCTTTGGGCACCCCATTTCAAAATGATATGCTGGAACTGGAAAGGTTTGGAGAAGGGCAGCAAAGATCATCACAAGAGTCTGGAACAGCTTCCATGCAAGAGGAGACAAAAAAGATCAGAGTTATTTATTTTAGGAAAGAGATGACTAAGAGTAATGAGAGAGGTCTATAGATTGAAGAATGAATTGAAAAGGTTATTTATGTTCTCTCACAAAACAAAACCAGGGGTCACCTGATTAAATTAAAAGGTAGCAGGTTTAATGCAAGCAAGAAGTACTTTTACACACAACTAACCTGGGAAATGTGTTGCCTTGCAATGTTGTAAAGGCCAGAAGTATAACTGGGTTCAAAAAAAGTTACAAATAATTTCATGGAGGGCAGGCCATTGATGGCCATTAGCCAAACTGATCAGGGAGGCAACCCCAAGCTCTGTACGTCCTTAATCTCTGATACCAGAAGCCAGGACTGGAAGACTGGTATAGAATACTTCATAATTACTCCGTTCTGGACACTCCCCCTGAAGCTTGGGTGCAGGGCATGGCCAGAGACAGGACACCGAAAAGAAGGATCAAAGTCTGACCCATTATTGGCAATTCTTATGGTATTCTGGCCACAACAGATCACCCATTTCAACCTCCAGGGCACGTAAAGCACTTTGAGGAGGAAAGTTGTGATCTAATGGGCATCTTGCCAAATTAGAAGCAATAAATTTGATGCAACAGTAAAACGTTTTTTTAGAAAGATTAGAATCTGCATGATCTGAGAGAAAGGCAGAGGCATTTTAAAGAACAAATAAGAAAATTAAGACCAAAACTAGCATAGTTAAGGTCCCCATGGAGTTTTCCATCAGGGCTACACCCCCCCACCCCCAAATTTGTGTTGGTTCCTTAATTCCCAAATAATGCCCACATTAAAAACAGGAGCTGAGTCTATATCAGTCATTTAACAGTAAAGCCACCACAGAGGCAGTGCATTTTCCCTAAAAACAGGCACTGAATAGTCACATCACTTCATTGCGAAATGTAAAAAAATCCCAGCAGATGAAGGAACTAAACATATGTAAGGCAAGCTTAGAAGCTGTGCCTAACAGCTTTTGGGTGGGGGAAGGGGCAACTAATCTGCATGGGTTTAATATTTGCATGAGCACAAAGCACATATTTACATGTATACACTATGGATGCAGGGCAATATGGGTAATGGGATTTGGGGTTGATCTGATCACAAATCTGTCAATATCTGTAATTCTACTGAAGGCAAATATGAAATACTGTCTTTTGTGATATGTTACTCTGATTGTTCCAAATCTGTTTGGGTTAGTTAAGGGGTAAAAGCTACCCTTAACTAAAAAGAAACTTTTAAGAGAGGCTTCTGCCTGTTTCAGCCTGTAAAGAGTGAAAACATGTGTGGGGTTTGCATAGCTCCTTCCAGAGCAATGTTTGAGGCATTTTTCTCCCACCCCCTGGCCCTACTGTCAAATCTGGCTGGGTTCCTTGAGGCCTGTCTGTTATTTTAATGGAAGTAGGTGTTTGCAGTTCCTTGAGGTTTAAGAGGTGAAATCACTAAAGAGGAAACCCCCTCTTTGAACTGAAATCACTGAAGCGGAGCAGTGGGTAAAGCTTGTGGACAGTAGATGGTGAGAGCAGCAAGCTGGGTGGTGTGAGTGACGGGTGGGCAGAGCTGGCAGAGCCAGTGGACAGTGAGAGCAGCAAGCTGGGTGGCATGAGTGACTGGTGGGTGGAGACCAGGGACAGTGCTAGTGAATGGAGTGAGTGACCAGTGGTTAGCGCTGGCAGACAGCTGGTGTGAAAGACATTCCCTACATACCCTAGGGTTGGTTGCGAGCCTAGTTAGCACCAATTCTCCAGATCAGTGCTGGGTTTGCTATTAAGTTCACATGTGCTGTTGTGCTGTGTGGGATCATGTTGGGAACCTGTATTGCACTGGTCCTCCAGGTCAATGCTGATTTTTGTTATTGGGCCTTTTACATTCGGTTTTTACTACTATTAAAAGTTCTGTATACTACACTCAGACTCGTGCTTAGAGCAGGGAAGCCTTACCCTTTCGGGGTGCTCAGGGAATAGTGCGTGATTTCCCAGGAGACTGGGTGGGGGCTCAAGCTGGTTGGTGCTGTAACATTATTTGGAAACCCCTAAATACAGAACCCAGCCCTTGTTCTGCCAACTTGCCCTGGCAGAAGGGTTACACATATAGTGGAGACCCACCAGTGAGCCACAGCTGCCCCCAGAGTGATGCCAGATGAGAGCTGTGCAATTACCATGAGGATAAATAGCATGAGTTTTCAATTGCTTCCCTTTTGTCCCAATCTCCCAGGTTTTCCTACTCACTGACAACCCCTTACACCAGGAAAGAGACTGGCTTTTCTTCTATCCTGTGACAGAAGATATCCTGTGTCCCTCGCTGGAACTGGGAAGTTCCTCACTTTGTGTTTAACCCTGCTGATCTCACAGGGCCTTTTTACCAGGCCCTGTGGAACCACTGTATTTGCATAATCCTCCATCTGCACCAACACCACAGTCCTTCTGCTCAACACCACTCAGGAATAACACTCAGGAACCAAAGGCCAGTTGGCACCTCTGTATTTTGGGTGTTTTCCAGCAGGGAACCAGAGTCACCTAGTGGCCAAACAGGAGCTTCACAAGATTAGAGCTACAGAAAAACCTGTCACCAGACACAGCTTGACCAATCAGGGGCCTTGCCCAAAGTTTTGTTGGCATCACTGTATCAGTAAGAGTTGCGAAAAAGACCACAGGCCTCCCAGCCAACAGGGTGGGCAAAGCTAAGCTGACAGAAGAGGGCTTCTCTCCCCCCCTTGGGCTGATAACACGCTTGTCATGGTCATTTATGATTATGCACATCTGAATGGAACTGAAGTCCCATACGGTAACTTAAACATCACCGGCTCACTGCCTTTGATGACCCCGCCGACCTCCTTTGGCCCCCGTCTTCCTTCAAATGGGGCTCCTAGGCATACTCCCCATCTGTCATTGAGGTCACAGGTGCCAACAAAGTAAAAACACAGCCAACATCTGCCCATCCTGGATTAGTCTGCCAGAATCCTTTTCCTGCTTCCTGCCCCTTGTGTGGGACAGTGGATGCAGCCGCCAAGACACTTCCCCGGGCCTTCGTCCACCCCAACACTCAGGAAGAGAGGCCAGAAACATCCCCTCCATGGCTCTGCAGGTCCTGGGCCTCTTTCAGCCTCTGTTCTCCCTCAAATCCTTGTTCCTCACAAACAACAGTGGCCCTCGGGCATTCTCTGACCTGCCTTGGGCTCCAGAGCCTGCCAGGCATTCTTATGCACCTCCCGCCATCTGAGCGGAGCTGGCAGGGCACACTTGTTCAGGCAAAGAAGGACTGAGACCCCCTCCCTTAAAAGGGCCCAGTCACCCTGCAACAAGATGTGATGACAGATGAGTGAATAGAGGGATCTGTAAAAGGAGGCACAGGCCAGACTCCTGAGCCAACAAACCCAGCTTCCTACTGCACTTTGACTTCCAGCCAGCATGAAAGGTTTAAATGACCCTGCAACATGGGAGCACCTGGGGAAGAGACGGGGCCTTCCAGGGGTTGGTGAGACCCTACCGTATCTCCTTGGCACATGCTCATGCAGCAGGGCAGAGGCTGCCCTGAGTCCTGCTGGGTGAGTGCAAACTGGGGAAGCAATAGGAATGCAACCCCCCTGCATGCCAGGCAACGGAGCCATGCAAAATGGAGGTCTCAGAGCAACACAGAAGAAGCCACTGCTTCCTGCCGGAGAATTTCCAGATCTGCACAGCTGGCCCAGACTCAGCATTCTTGCTAGGTACATAGCTGCATGGGGGAGGAGCTACCAATGAGCTCCCAGCTGTTATCTCAGCCCAGGCAGCACACCCCCCACACCCCCCTCTGCTCTGCACTGTTGCCATGGCACCCGCTACTTTTTTTTTTTTTTTTTTAAACCCCAGGCAACCAGTGGACCTCAGCAGGAAGCAGCAGCTGTTGCAGGAGAAGCTGGGAGAGGCCATGTATGCTGTGCCAAAAGTGTTTGTTGACAGGCGCTTCTGCACCCCACGCAGTCTACACCATGAGCGCTAGGGACTGCATGACCCTCCTGACAATGGGGCCCAAGGGAAACAGTGGTGGCTACGCAGTGGCTTTTTGCAGTAGCTGCTGGTGCATTGCCTGCCACATTGTGTCCCTCTCTCCCTCATGCCTTTTGGAGGCAGTGCTCACACACCAGTGCCCAGGAGATCAGGAGCCCTGCGCATGAGGACACAGCCCAGTCAATGAAATCACAAACCAGGGGCTCTGGCAAACACCAACCCAGCTCCCAAGGGGCTTGGCTAAGCCTCCTGGCCTCAGTGGGAGGTCAGGGGCCAACAGAGCCATTGAAGTGTCCATCTCAGCTCCCAGCAGGTCCTGCAAGCACCGATCCATTGATCTTACTGCTCTAGAGCAGTGGTTTTCAAAATTTTTACCTCAGGACCCAGTTGAAAAAATCATTCATACCTACAACTCAAACTGTATCTTTGAGCAATGCATTCTAGTCTTTTGGCAGTTGCAGCAGTGGGCAGTACTGGGTCCCAACCCTAAGTCTGAAAAATAGTGCTGTAGAGTCTGCCCTTTAAGCAAGAGTTTCCCAGATGGCTCCTGGGGGCTCTTACAACATTCAAGCCAAGCTGGGCAATCTAGACACAGACAAAAGTTTGGCATTTGGGGCATCCAAGGGGCAATCACAGCAGGTTCTGATGGGGGTCAAAACTTACTCCATCAGCTTCCTCATGCCAGAAACGACCATCCATAGCGCATCCAAACGAGAGAGCATTTGCCTGGGTCTGGGTGAGTGCATGGCTGCAGCCTCTCCCCAGCCCTCTGTCTCCTCACCCTCTCTTCACTATAACTACAAAACTTGTATAAGGTGGTAGCAGGCAGGGCTATGGCACAGTGCAGGAGACAGCACCACTGCTCAAGGGGGAGGGAGATCAAGGGCCAGATCCCCCAGGATACTGCAGCTGCTCAGTGGCACTGTGCTGGCCTAGGAGAGTAAAAAAGAAACAAAGTTCACCCCAACTGGGCCAGTGATTCCTCAGATCCTCCACCCGATTAGTCAGTTGGAAAATTCTCCTAGGCAGACACATCACCAGTGCCCCACTGGAGGGGGGTTCCCAGGCTGGACTTGGCCAGAGGTCCACGACTGCATGCCAGTGACACCCCTGCAGCCCCTTGGCCACTCTGTGAATTCACAAGAGACTGATGCCTTTCACCTTCACTGTGTCTCCTCATTTACACAGGAGCTGGGGAAAAGTGGGCCAACTGGGAAGCAGAACAGACCAGAGCATGGTTACTTGTGGCAGTGATGGCCTATAGGGAATCTCCTGGGTAGAGATTCCATGGGGAGAGGATTTCATTAGACAAAGCAAAGCTAATGGCTTAATTGGTTGTTAATGAGCACAGGACCCCTGTGCTATCTGTCCTGTCCATCCTGTGTTCAAGCAGATTAAGGGTGAAGGCTGGGTCAGAGTAATGGAACAAGAACAAATATTTGCCAGCCAGCTAAGTGCCTCCTTTACACCTGAGAAGACATCTCTGTTTACTCTTTTCTGTACAAATAAAGCCAGAGCTGCAGGAGATTTGTGCACCCAGGGCCCAGCACCCAGTGCCCTGTTTATGGAAACATTTGATAAGAAGTTTGGTCCAAAGAGGCCTGGTGCTGGCAGCAGACAGAAGTCCCTCAGGTGGATGCTGGCATGGGAGCAGGCAATTCAGAAGCACAAGTGTCTTTGACCCTCAATGGGAAATGGGGTTTAAGGCCACTGAAAGCCCACAGCACTTGTGCTGGGACATCACTTGGGCATTTTGAATCCCTCCAGCCTCTCACAAGGCAAACCTAACCTTAGAGGAGCTGTGGTCATGAGCCCTCCGGGACCAGAACTTACAAGCAACATCTTTGTGAAAGGCCTTAGGTAGAACAACCCCCCTAGAGCAGCCCCTCTGTGAACTTTCTGGTGCCCTAGGCAAACATTGGCCTCCCCTAGCTCCACAGAGCCTAGAGGCTCTTGGCCAGAGAGCTTGTAGTGAGGCTCCTTGCCAGGCCTGGGAGAGGCACAGCAATGGAGAGGGAACAGAGGAGGCTTGCCCTGCTCTGAGGTTTGGCAAATGTCATCTCTAGGTCTGACAGAGGGAGGCTTCCTGGGAAGCTCTTGCCCACCTGCACAGCCAGTGCAGCACAGGAAGCTGACCGGGCTCCACAAAAGACTTAGTTTGGAACAGTAAATGGAGTCTGGAGCATGATCCAGGCATCCTTCAGCCCTCTGTGAGTGCCCTTCCCATGCTAGCTTTTGTCAGGAAGAGCTTATCTCCAGGAGAGCCTTTGGGCAAGAGAGAAACTTTTTATTACTGATGAATCCTTCCTTGTTTCCAGGCCCAAGTCTCCAGCTAACTTTGCTCCCCATCCAGGGGGGCAGTGCAGGGAACAGCCCATGAAGGGCCAAGACATGTACTGTAAAACATCTCCACAGTTCTCCAGGAAGGAGCCCAGCATATCTGGCTCTTGCAGGGCTGGCTGGGGTTACATCCAGATTGCCCCCAGCTGGAGGGGGCTGACTGTGTTTGACCCAGACCGACTATTTTGAAGAAGTCAAATCTCCAGCACGGAGAGGGTGAGTCCAAGCAAAGCTCACACCACTGAACCCTGGCTGAAGTTCCTGCCCATGTGGTGATGGTGGGAAGTCTTGCACTAAGAGGACAAGCTCCTACCTGCCTGCAGAAACAGAAACAGGCTGTTGGCCTTGGCTGATCACACCTCAGCGCTGCCAGGGCGCTGGAGGCCATCAGCAACTGCCAGACTGGTGTGCAGTCACCTCCCCTAGAGCAGCATTTCCCAACCAGCGTCCCACCAAGTTTTTTGAAAAACTACTCAAAGAGCTCGGGATGGGCTCATGAATAGTCATGAGTTCCTTTGGAGCCCCTATGGTGGTGCCTCTCAAATTAATTAAAGGTAGCAAGGTGCGCCATGGCAGAGAAACCGTTGGGAACCGCTGCCCTAGAGGCTGGCACAGCTGGTCAGGGGAGGTCACTGCCTGCTCCCCAGGGCAGAGACCAGAGCAAGGCGGCCAGGACAAGGGGAGAACAGCTTTAGGCAGGTATGGGGGCATCACACCACAGCTGCTCTTGGAGGGCAGCAGAGCAGCTGGGGAACCTGACCGCCTCCCACATCGTCAAAGCCCCGGCCCGGGGGACGCCCACGAGTGGCGGAGCCCGAGGGATGCGGGGCGCTCCGGGGGACTCACCGCGGATGAGCTGCTGGCGCTGGCGGAGGTAGGGCTCGCAGGCGCTGTGGTCGGTGTAGACCATGTTGGTGCCCACGCTCCGGCTCTCCAGCCAGTGCACGGTGGCCAGGCCCCGCGCGCAGACCTCCAGCGCCCGCACCTTGAGCACCCGGCCGAGGTCCAGCACCACCTGGCCGGAGAGCAGCTCCCCGCCCCGGTGCGCCCCCGGCGCGCCGCCGCCGCCGCCTCCGTCCAGCTCCAGCACGAAGCTCCGGATCCGGCGGAGGGGCGGCATGGCCGGAGCGGCCGCCCGCGGCGAAGAGCGGGTCTGGCCGGGGGCTCCGCCCCAGGATGCGGAGACTGCGCGGGTGCCGCCCGGGACCGCCTGAAAAGCGCAGCGGCCCCGCCCCTGGGCGGAGCCTCCAGTCGGGGCCCCGCCGCCCGGTCCTCGCCACCGGTCAGCAGCCGGGCTCGACCCCGGTGCCGCCCTTTTCCTCTGCGGCTTTCAAGGCGCTTTACCGAGGCGACCGGTAGCGCTCTTCCCATTTTCGCTAGAGGGAAACTGAGGCACTGGGCAGGGAAGCGACTTTCCCAAAGTCCCCCAGGAGGCCAGTGGCAAGTGGAATGCACTTGCCCCAACCAGGGCTGGCTCAAGGGGTTGTGGCGCCCCCCCATCTCATTCATGGAGGTTGAAAAGGGTTTTCCAAAGTGCATAAATCTCCAGTCTCTGCCCGCAGAGGGGTTTGAAGTGCACTCTGCCTCCATGCCTTAAGCTGCAGGTTGACTAACAGTGCCTGAGCTGCTAGGAAAGAGTTGAAGAGGCAGGAGCCAGCCTGACCTTCAGGGGGGCTAGGCGCCCCTAAGAACTGTCACCTGAAGCCATGTCTGTCTCTTGCCTCCCAGTAGAGCCAGCCCTGGTCCCAACTCTTGCTCTTCTGCCCTGCCCGGTGCCCATCACATAGGCTGCTGCCCTATTGCCAAGCGTGTGTTCACGGGCAAGGCCCAGGCTGTGCAATTACAGCAGAATCCAGGCCTGCCAGAAGGACTTCCTTCCTTGGCTGAGAGACACTAGTGCCCAGCTTTGCATCCAAAAGCTCTGCTGAATGAGAAGGCTAAGGGGCAGTTTGCTGGGGGATGTTTTCAGAAGAAGTTCCTTTAGTTCAGGGGTCTCAAACTCAAATCACCACGAGGGCCGCGTGAGGACTAGTACAGTAGCCCAGGGCTGCACTGCTGAAGCCTTTTCATACAAGACTATTGCAAATATTGCTAGCGATAGTGTCACTGCGGGCTGCAAAAAATAACTTCAGGGGCTACATGCGGCCCTTGGGCTGCGAGTTTGAGACCCCTACATTAGTTCATTCTGGTTGTTAAATGGGCCCATCGGGGCAGTACCCAAGTGCCTTCCAGCATGGCATGAACCGGCTGGTCTTCTGCCTTATTCAGTCATGTCAGAGAGAAGCCAGTCATAGATACCCAGGGCCGATTACCTATTTTTAATCATAAGGCAGTAGCTCCCTTATCTCTGGACCACAGATGTAGTGGCTACGTGCGACTGCTCCAGCACACTGGCTGCACAACAAGTTTTCTTTCCAGAAGTTTAACGTCACCACTGGAATCAAAATGAGATTGCGCCAAGCTTTTCTTCCTCCAAGTCCAGATCATTCCTGCTGTCTGCTCTAGGGAAAGCATGACAAGAACTTTGGGGGGAAGCTCAAAGGCAGACCCTACTCCCTCAGAGCCAGTTTTTGTGTCAGTGTCTGAAATGGGGTCTGAATCTAAATTGGGAGACAGCAGCAGCCGGTAATAAACACCAGTGGGTGAGCAGCCACCACAGCCAAGATCCAATGTGTCCCTTCCACAGGCTGCTGCTGCAGGCACCATGCAGATGCGCTGCAAGCTGGTGAAGTTTACCAGTTGCATCAATGCACAGTAATCTTTGACCTGCTCCTTGTGCCAGAGCAGCACCAAATCGTCTCCCAAGGTTTAGTGCAGACTCAGATCCAGGCAAAAACTGAAAGCCCCGGCCCCCAAACTCAGAACTCATTGTGTCCCAGCAGCTGGAGACCAGCCCTGTCCCTCCACCCCCTCAGCAGGGGTTCTCTTCTGCACTACTGTTCACCAATCTTTTGTTTCAGTTTCAGGCCCTGCTGTTTTTGGAGGGGATGCAATACAGCCTGTTCTCATTAGGGAGACTGCAGGCCACACTTGGAGCTGACAGTCTCTCTCTATCTGAACCCAGGATCCCTCTGTCCCTGCTAGATCACAGCCTTGAGAAGAAGCACTTTGTGGGGTGTGGAGGCATGGGCCCTGGCTCTCTAGCATTTCCTGTGTCTCTGGCAAAGGGAATTGTCACCTGCTATGTTAGTAGCTAGCACCTCTGCTTAATATGTAGAAAGTCCTGGGTTCAAGCCCTGGGGGGTTGGACTTGATGATCTCATGAGGTCCCTTCCAGCCCTATGATTTGATTCTAATTTCCATATGACTATATGTGTTGTTTTTGCATTGTTGATCTTGATCACATGGGCTTCTATCTGTATAACAGAGGGAACAAGAAGCAGGGCCCTGGTTCTGTGGAACAGCACAGCCTGTCAGGAAGGGGGCTATTGACGTACAGCCTGGTCAGCCAGACTGCACCTCTGATGCAGTTTGGGCATGAGGATGCATACTCTGGCCTCTGGTTCTCATGGTAGCACCTGTTGTGTCATGCCCACACCCACGGCCAGCAGGGAATTACAACCCCTGCCAGCCTTGCTAGTATCTGCCCACACTCACACCCAAGATGGGACTGGAGGTAAGTGGGATTAACCACGAGTGCTGCATCCCACCCTGTTCGCTCACACTCAGGCACCAGATGTCCACTCCCATGTAACTGCAGAGATGACTGTCGCGCACGCGCGCGTGTGTGTGTATGAAAACTCCTGTTCTGCCACCCACGTGCACTGCTTGCAGCCCTTATGTTTCCTTTTTAGGGCTAGGAGTGAGGAGCCTGCCTCATGTTTTTTTATAGGGGTGTCATCTCCAGCTCTTCAGACCTGCTGCGGACATTTCCCAGTCAGGCTGTGAGACCAGGGCTGCTGCACCAAGCTGGTGGGCAGGCACAGACATCAGCCAGAGGGGGGAAGAAGTCCTCCATGGTGCCCATAAAAGAGGTGATCATGTGGTCACAGCCAGTGTTATTTCCCAGTCTTCTTCCTCAGTGACCTCAAATGCTGGCATGGTCAAACTCTGACTCCTCCACTCCCCTTATCCTGGAAGCTTGCCCCCGTCAGTCACCCCAATCTATGGCAGGGAGGGAGGGAATGAAAGCCTTTGCTTGTTATTAACCGCTAGCCTGAAACCTCCTCTCCTGCTGGACGTGCTGTCCGCAGGGAGAGGTCCTCAGGTTTGCCCTCCTCACTGTCACACCCAGACATTTTGGGAAGTATCACGTCTGCTAATGGGGCAGATTCAGTGACTTACCCTGCTCATAGAAGGAGGCTGTGGCACAAGTGGGAGCCGTACCTGGCTCTCCCAGTCACTACTCAATCAACTGCCCTTTTCCCACAGCCAACGCCAGCTCTGCCATGTGCCCCTGGTCAAGCCACTTCATGTCAGTGCCAGGCTCCTTTTCCACTCAGTGCTCATCTTTCTCATTCAGACAGAGCAGGCTCAGTGAGGAGCGCTCAGCACAAGGGGACTGCTCCCAGCTGGGATTTGCTGCTGTCATTCAAACAACAGCCTGGGAAGGGGAAATGGAGCTAGGTTATGGTCCTTCTGCCCCCAGAGGTGGCCTCATGCACTTGGGGGCCGTAGACAAAGGTCCATTGTGGAGCCCGCATAGACCCTCCACAGCTCCCCCTCTACAGCCCCAGAACCCCTGCCCCACCCCCATCACAGCCCTGCTTTCCCTGGCTCCCTCCCCCAGCCCCAGGGCCAGCTCCTCCTCCTGCTGCTGACTGAAGCAGATGCAGCTTTTGGGGTAGGCAAAGCAGGCAATGGGGCCCCTGTGAAGAAGTGGGAACCCTCTGCTGGGTTAATAAGGGAAGACACAGGTGTTGACCCTCTTTCTTTTCTATTCGGGTGATGGAACACAGGTGTGTGATATGAGATAGAGCCACTAGGGGGCAGGGGGGTAGTGTTTAGGGAGCCTGTACCTGGGACCCCCCCGCTGGTCACACTGGATTCAGCTGGTTGGGCCAGGGGGCAGAGAGGGGAGCAGAGCAAGCAGGGGAACAAAGGACCGGGGAAGGAGCGGCTAGGAGGGAAATGGGGGTCCAAGAGACAGGACCCTGCCCTGGGGTGTCCTAATCCCCTGGGGGTTTCACTTCTGGTTGTTCTGATGATGCTGATACCAACTGTCCTTGCTGCTCTATGAACTGGTTTGCTAATAAACCCTCTGACTGCCACACTGGCTGAGAGTCGTTGCTGATTGGGACGGCTGGGACCCTCCTGGAGGGAAACCCCTCCAAGGGAGACCGGACAGAGCAAGGATCGGACCCTCTCAGCCTGGAGTTGGGGGCTGGCTGCACAGAGCGGGGAGACCTGAGGTGCTGGATGGGAGGAGACTCCACCGTAGCAGAGTCCTGACTGGCTGTGGACAGAGGGGATCCAAGAGGCTTGTCCGGGGTCTCCATCACAGCCCCTTACTGCTCGGGGCCCTAGGCATGCGCCTGGCTGGCCTACCTCTAAAGCCACCTTTGCTGCTCCCTTGCCTGTGGCAGCTCAGCAGGAGCACTGAGGGCAGCCCAGACCTCCATGGACACTGACCTAGTGGCAGGTTTCTCACCAGCTGACCCTGTTCACTCCTGTTTTGATTCCATCCAATTCCTGACTCAAGTTTGGCAGACAGAAGGACCTCAGCCAGGTGGTAGGGAACCCCAGGAGTAACTCCACAGTAGTCTGGTGCTTATGGTTGTTTGTAGGCAGCCCCCAGGGGTGCCAGTCTAGAAAGAAGGCACATCACATTGCAAAGACCATCTTCCTTTGTGGGCTGTATGTCTTCAGGGTGCCCAGGAGGATGCTGCTCACTTGGAAGTTCCCCTCACAGACAGTCACAGGGCCACTGTACTTGGGGGTGAACTCATCTTGATACTCAGTCCCAAAGAAGTGCTGCCCCTTCCATGGTGGGGCCAGGTGAGAGTACTTAATCTGGGGAGATAGGAAAAGCCATTGGAGTCCAGGGATGAGGATGGGATTCAGTCATTACCTCCTTGCTCAGCTTTCAGGCAGCAGAGCACAGAGCTGTGTCAGCCAGGGCTCTGAGCAGCTTGTTCCCTCACTTGCTCAAACTCTGACAGCCCTCTGGGAGAAAATCAGAGGCTTCCCTGCTGTCAGTGAAAGAGGCAGATCCCATGGCAGCTGGAGCAGCTCTGGTTTCACCCTCATACTGACAGACTGTTCACTGGAGAGCCTTTGATATCTAATGGGCCTCTGGTGGCCAACGTATTGTGTACTGGACTGTTAAGTGTGTCAAGTTCACTGGTGGGTGGTCCCAACCCCTCCCTGCTCTCTCCAGGAAAGCGTGCTTGTGGGGCTCAGCTGCAGTGTCCTTCTCTTTCCCAGCCACAAGAGTGGAAGCGCGAAGACTTGCCCAGCCATCCCTTCTCACCATGACATTCTCCTGAACCTTTCCCCACACATCTGTTATTGCCATACCTGCTGCAATGACTCTTCAGAGGGCCGATGTATCCGCTGTCTGTACGGCACCAGCATAGCCTGTGTGGTTGTGACAGCTCCTTCACCTGCTCACAAATGGTGTTTGAAATAAAGAGCAAAGCCAAGTCATGAAATGAGCAGGTAACTGCCAAGTTTTGCAGTTGAACCCAGACACACACCTGTCTAGGGGCTGCTCTAACAGAGAAGAGATACAGGCCTCACCCTGGATCATGCCTGACACAGAAACGACTCTAATGCCAGTCTATACATTCATGGTGCCTCCTCATCTGCAATGCTGTGTGTAGGACTGGTCACCACCTCTCAAAGGAGTAGAGAGGATTCAGAGATGGGGTGGAGACCAATTAGAGTTTGAGACAATGCCCCCATAAAGAAAAACATTGCAGACTGACTGTTGTTTCAGAGGCAATGAAGGAGGGGACATGATGGCCATACACAGACTCCTGACTGGGTTGGAGAAGGCAGACTGCTCCCTCTCTCATGTACAATTGCATACAAAGGCAGCAAATATAAGAATGATCAGAGCAGGGCTTTTCCTCACCCAGTGTATAACCAGCCTGTGGAACTCTGTCACTGGCTACCATCGGAACTAGATGGTATATGGAGAACAAGAACCTTCCTGTTTCTGGGTAGGCCTACCTCTCCTTAGTCGAGGTTAGAGAGGATCGATGCCCTAGCGAGGCCATTACAGAAGAGCCAGATCTGTGAGAGCTTTAGCACATTGGTTGCCATCAACAGTCAGACATAGGACAGTAGGTTCCTTGGACCTTTGCTCCCAATCACCATGGAAATTCCCAGCTTAGGAAGAGAAATGGGAACTGCCAACCTCCTGCACCCAATGCTTTGAGAGCTGGACTATATCCCCTGCAAGCAGGAGGCAGTTCTGTTCAGCTTGCACACATCAGCTCCCTAGCCCAGGAATAAGGAAGAGGCAGAGTGCTCATATGGGACCAGGGCAGCTTCAGAGCTCTGGGCCGGGGCAAGAGTGCTGGGTCATTGTGCCAGTTGACTTGTTCATGGGCCACAGTGTCTGTTACTGGACTAAATAAAATCCATTTTTGTCTCAGTAGTTGACGAGGCTTAACAACAGAAAAGCAAAATTACCCAGTTGTAAACTGGATGAATGTCCAACCTAAATCCATCCCTGATTATTAGATGACCACCCCCCCCAACTCCTCAAGTAGTGGTTTTCAACCAGTGTTCCCTGAAATTTTGTACAGAGATAATGAAAATCAATGTAAAGCAAACGTTGTTTCACAGGAGTGGGCAGGAGGTTTTATGGCCTGCAATATTCTATCCAAGCAAAATTACAACTCATAAAACAAATTAAAAGTGAGGTACCAGTCTTCCAATTCTAAAATGTGAACATTCTAAATGCAAGTGACCAGAGGGCAAAATTGAGATGACATGTACTTTTTTTTCTGGTGGATTTGAAACATTAATGGATTTGATCCTTCTGTAGCTTGTTGTATGCACTATGTTGCAAACCTCTCTAGTATGACTGTAACTATAGTAAATGTGATGTTTATGAGCAATTAGCTGAAAAAAAGTGGATGTGCCATGGAACTGGTTCATTGAAGTGTGTCATGTAACTGAGAAGGTTGGGAACCACTGCGCTAGAGGAGCCAAGTGATTTGAATAGAAAAGGTAATCACAGTCCCACAGTGAGGAGGGGCAGTAGCTCAGAGAGGAGCTTTGCCCAGCGACAGGCTGGATGGAAGATCCTTTGTGTGTTGTGTGTTAGCGGGGTGGGGGTGGGGGGGTCAGGGTGGTGGGAGCAATTCCAGACTCCCACAAAGGATGGCAATCGAACAAGACTGTGGGGATTGAGCTGGAAAAATTCATGGAGCGGATGGTCTGATGGGACAGCCTAATTTGGCAGTTAACCAGCCATTGATTACTAGTGGTAAATATGCCAATGTCCTGTGATATAATGTTAGATGGGTGGATTCTGGGTTGGTGCAGAGAATTCTCTTGAGTGTCTGACTGGTGAGTCACCTACATGCTCGGGGACTCACTGCCATATTTGGGGTCAGGAGGGGATTTTCCCCCAGGGCAGTTTGGCAGGGGCCCTGGGTGTTTTTCTCCTTCCCTTGTAGTGTGGGACATGGATTACTAGCTAGTGGTTTCTCTGTACCTTGAAATCTTTAAACCATGATTTGGGGACTTCAGTGACAGGTTGTGTCTATGGCAGGAGTGGGCAGGAGGTTTTATGGCCTGCATTGTGCAGAAGGTCAGACTAGATGATTATATTGGTCCCTTCTGACCTTAAAATCTGTGAATCTATGACTGCCACTGAAGGAGCCCTGAAGAGGAGAAAGTCAGGATGCTGCAAGGCAGCTAGGCCACATAGGGGCACTTGGGTGGTGGCTATACTGTTAATGCAAATAATAGGGGACTGTGGAGATAGGACAGCAGGAGCCACACTCCAGCTAGAGAGTTAATCAGGGTGACACAGCAAAGAGACAAAAGGTGAGGAGGATTTTTCAGTGTTTTCCACACCAAGCCCCAAATAAAGCCCTGCCTAGGGCTGCACATACAGAGCTTATAATTCAAACACTCCATTCCCTCTTCCATTCCAACCCAGGAAGAAGAAAGCTTTGCTTCTGGGAAACAGCTAGGAAGAGCAAAGGACACTGGAGCCTGACTTTCACAAAGGCATATACTACAAGTCCCCACACGATGGCAGTGAAACCAAGGCTCACAAAGCAGCAGCCTTTCTGGTCTGCCAACCAGGGGAGGTGCCCAACCTTCCTGATTAACATCCATCTGCCAGGCACTGGGCTGAGCACACGCACACTGCCTGGCTTCTGGGATCACTGTCCCATTCGCCTTGATCAAGACAAGCCCCAGCCCAATGCAGCCCACGTCCTAACATACCCTTCCTACCCACCTCACCCCACTGCTGTCAAAGTGATGGGTAGGGACAGCTGCCAAGGATCCCACACAGAGAAGCAGCCTTGAGCACCTAGCACAGCACCTGAAGCACTGTTCTGGGGGTGAGGCCTGGGCCTGGGAGTTCAGCACTAGAGTATGAGTGACTTTGCCTTACTGGGATAGTTAAAGGGCATGTGGCTCTCGAGGTGGCTCTTGCTGCTGGCCATTTCCTGCTGGCTCTTGGGTGGCGGCTGATAGTCTAAGTGCTGTGTGGTGTTGAAGAAACAGGAGTTGAAATGTTTGTCGCCCATGAGCATGCTGCTTTGTCGCCTCCACAGTGTCACGTCTGGCTGAGGTGGACAGTCCCCCTTGTCAATCTGGAGCAAATGAGAGCAGAAATGAACAGGCTGGTGCTGCCACTCTGCTTCCAGCCATTGGTGTGATCAGCCCACTCAGAAAGGGCCCTCATGGGTCACAGCAGCAGGATGTTGTTTACTTCTCTGGCATCCTGCATTGGTTCTGCCTAGGGATGGTGGCCCAATAGTGATCAAAGTTTTCACTAGCTGGCCTTTTAAGAATGAGCTCTGTGTTGCTAATTGGTGGCTAAGGCTGGGCCCACTGAGCAGCTAACCAGTGGCCAGCCCCTGCCCACGCTGAGGCTGTGCCCCTACCGTCTGGAGGCTCTTGGACAACTGTGGTGTAGGGTGCACTGTGGCAGTCAGAGCAGGCCTCTCAGGATGTGGGCTCTCTGGAAAAGGAGGCTGTCCATGCCTGAATATTCAGGTAAGCAAGAGACCCTGTCCTGTAGCAGCAGCAGGAGGCACTCCCTGATCTTTGGAACATAGCATTGATCATGATGCTGCTCAGTGACAGCAGCTTCTGAAAGCAAAAACCAGGGCACAGACCTGTGTGTGGAAGAATCGGCTGGTGGTGGTGGTTGTGTGCTCCTGACAGCTCTTGAGGTCCTGGTCTCCTCTGGGGACTGATAAACTCTGTTTGTTTGCACACATAGCTTCCATAGAGGCTGGGAAAGTCAAGAAGTGAGTCCAGTCAGTGCTCCCAATTCTGAACAGGCTGGATGGCCGGAAGGAAGGACCCACTAGCTGTGTGTACAGCACTTGGGGAAAGGCTGAGCTTGTGGTTAAGGTGCTGGCTGGGGGCCGGGAGTTTTGGGTTCATTTCCCAGTTCTGCCACAGACTCCCTGTCTTGAGCAAGGCACATGCGGACAGGTTTTCTGGAGTGCTCAGCACCCTGCATCCCAGCTCCAAGTGTGGGTGAGGTGTCTCCATCATGCCCAGCAAGAGCTGCCCACTGCTGAGCACTTTTGAAGCTATGGCCACTGCCTCCAGTGCCAGTTGGAGCTGGGGGCAATGAGGCTCAGTGAAACAATCAGTAAAATGGGAACAATAATCCTTCCTTTCTCCTGCCCTTTGCCTGTGAGCTCTTCGGGGCAGAGACTCTACTGCTATGTGTACATGCAGCACCCAACACAGTGGGACACGTGGTCCATGGTTAAAACCTCTTGTTGCTACTGTAATACAAACACCAAGGCATAGGTTACGGTAGCTATAGCTCCCAGTTATGTTTAGCTAAGGCAGAATGTTGGCAGCTGAATTTTTGGGACACAGGTTCTGCTGCCTGGGGGACAAAACAAGGATGGGGCATAACAAGGGACTGGGGACAGGACAGATACCCTGTGCAAGCCATAATTTCACCAGCTATAGGCCAAAAGCACAACTGGTGGAAACAAGGGTCATCATCACTGAACTCAACAGATGAGCACCAGTTAACATCAGGCATTTATCTAGCTGAGTGTGGTCTCTGAGACTTAGTTGTGTTGGAGGGACAGGAAACGTCTCTGAGTATCATGGAATTTTGGCTAAAACTGGACCCGGATTTAACCCCCACCCCCAACCACCTTAGGTTTTGCAAAATCAAAGTCACCCTAAGTTTTGCGGTAGCCCCATGTAGGCAATAACAGTGAGATGACACAAAGTGCAAACACAGGAAAACCAACCCCTGCTCAGCCCACACAACTAGACGAAGAGCCACTCCAAGGAAATTAACAGTTACAGTGCTCAAAGCATGTCTGTTTGTCTGTCCCTCGAAATGGGGCAGGACTATCTCCAGAAAGTAGAAAACAATACGAATGGGGAGCATGGCACAGAAGAGGTCAATGGCAAATGCTACTCTATGGCCAGTCGAAAAGCACAACAGTATTTGCCAAAGAGGGGCCTGTGATAGTCTAGTTCAGTGGTTTTCAAACTTAGGGTCAGGACCCAGTACTGGGTCGTAGGCCCTCAGGCACTAGGTTGAGGTGTCCCCTGCTGCTGCTGCTGCTGCTAAAAGACTGGAATGCATTGCTCAAAGATGTAGGTTTTGGGTCATGGACATTAATGATTTTTTTTCAACTGGGTCCCAAGGAAAAAAGCTTGAAAACCACTGGTCTAGTTCAGTGAAACAAACAAGGAGTCCTGTGGCACTTTTAAAGACTAACAAATTTATTTATCACATGAGCTTTCAAAGCACCTGACAAAGTGGGATTTTCTCCCATGAAAGATCATGAGATGAATTGTTTGTCTTTAAAAATGTCACAGGACTTCTTGTTTGTTCAATAGTATTTTGTATGCGGTCTCTTGTCTACGACATGGTGTTAGGTTACAGTCTCTCCATACCAAGCTCGCGCAGTGGAAAAGACTCCAGCATCACTGTATGGAATCTGGTGCAACCATCCCCTGGCTTGATGTTTGTCTTGTGTATTTGGAAGGCAGCATGCTCTCTGTCATAGGCACTGCAAGGCATAAGATGTGAGCTGTTGAGATAAGGCAATGAGCCGCAAGTGACATATTCACGAAGAACTTGCTTTTAGTGAGCATGGCAGAGCCTGGGTACCTATAGTTCTTCATATCCTGGACAGTGTAGGCACATTTCTCCTCACTGTTGCTGACCATGCTCCTGGGGTCACCAAACACAACAGACGACTTGCTCTACAGAGAAAACACCTCCAAATGACTCAGGCTGCTATGACACAGATCTCAACAGCTAATTACAACGGAAACAGGGACTTTGTTGACTCTGTCTCCCTAGGCAAGCAGGCTTCTCCAGCACTTATTCCATCATATGGTACAGAAGCAATAAAGATGAAGGGCACATTAACCCTTACTTGCTTCTTGGCCTCCTGAAGCCTCCAGTTCCAAAGAGACTATTCACTCATTTTGGAGACTGAACAATGGTGCTGGACAGTCCACTCCATGGATCAACAGATGTCTTAGTGGAAATTGAACTATGAATCTCTAAGTTGGGGGGCACACATAGGATACGTCTACACTATGGGTACATCTACACTGTATGTTTAAGTCGACTTAAGGGTCCTTAAGTCGACTTAAACAAAGCTCTGTCTACACTGCAGGGCAATAAAGTTGACTTTAGCATCAGGTAAAGTCGACTTTATAAGGTCCACTTATAAAGTCGACTTTACCATTAAGGCAATGTGGACTCACTAAATCGACTTAATAAAGTCGACAGTGCAGTGGGGCCATTAAGTCGACTTTATAAAGTCGAATTAAGCCAGGACAACCATTTAAAGTTGACTTTATAAAGTCGACTTAATGTAGCGTGGACTCACTAAGTTGACTTAATAAGGTCTACGTAAAGTTGACTTTAAGTCGACTTTATTAAGTCGACTTAAAGTCAACTTAGCTTTTACAATGTAGACATAGCCATAGACAGCACTAGTTCTGAATAGCAGAGTCTAGAAGCTAGAGAGATCATAATTCTTGGCACTCACAGCACCTTCCATCAGTGTCTAATACCTTAATCAATACTCACAATGTCCCTGTTAAGTAGTGACAAGGGCCAAAATTTAGCATCTAAATCCACAGATGCTGGGCATAAGCACCCCTCCTTCCACAAAGGGAATGGGGACCATAGAGAATAAGACCACTTACCCTGGCATCTGACTATGGATTTAGATTTCTAACTCTGCATCCACATTTGTCAACAGCCTCACTGAAAGTCAGTGAGACAGCTGGGCTTAGAACCCAGGAACTAGGATCCCCAGTCCAGAGCCAGGGTATTTGTTGCCACAGATGTTGGCCACAAGGCTTGGACATTATATGGCTAATGAGAACAGGCAGCACTGTGACACACTGGATGAAATATCTGAGGTAGAACTTCACCCACAAAAGCTCATGTGAAAAATACATGTTAAGTCTTTAAAAGTGCCACAGGACTCCTTGGCTATGTCCACACATACATTGTTATTTCAAAATAAAGTCCTTATTTCGAAATAAGTTAATTCGAATTAAGAAAATGTTAATCCGAATTAAGGGAAAGCCTGCTATCGAAATCGCTCTTATTTTTAAACTGTTATTTCGAAATAACGCCGTTTGGACATGTTGTTTCAAAACAGTTGTTTATTTTGAAATAACCATTTTGAAATAACAGCTGTTTCGAAATGAATAGGGTTTAGGCTGTTTCAAAATGACAGTTCTTATTTCGAAATGACAGAGCCTGTCATTTCGAAATAAGAAAATGTCATGTGGACCTAATCTTTTTTATTTCGAAATAACCAGTGTTATTTTGAAATAAAAGAGATGTGTGGACATACTCCTTGTTTTACACAAGATACAGATGCTCCTGCTTCAGGGCACAAGCCACCTACTAGCTGATGGTGTTAGAAAGCAGCTTTCACACAGACAGGTCTTTACAGGGTAGATCACACCTACTTCTGAAGCAGGTATTCCACAGACTGGCAATTCCTATGCACCTCTCCCCAAAGCTAACTGCTAGACTTCATTCCCATCATGGTGTCTTAGTGTGAAACAGCATTGTAGAAGCCTTAGCCCCTTCATATTATTAACTGGAGACAGCATGGCTGAACTTAGAGGACAGTGATGTTACCTTTCCACTGGACTTCACAGGAGGGGTCCAACCACCCTCAAACTGTGCTTGATAAGAAGTGCCATAGTAGGAGCATCTGTCACCTTTAATTGTGGGAATTCCTCCTGCCAAACAACCACAGGGAGGGAATGATGGGAGTTATTCTTTCACAGATCTCTATTACTGTTCAGGAACAGTCAGGGACTGAATTGGGAAGCGGGCTGCGCCCAGCCTCACCTTACCCTGGAGCATCTACTCACTCAACTAGAAGTTATTCAGGCCTGGCTATTTCAACCCCAACAACCCATCTGTCCAAGACTGTGTCTGCCTAAGGCAAAGGGATTTTGTGCTACCAGTCACTGGGACTGGCAGACCATGGTGGCTTTCAGGTTGGGTGAATGTCCAGAGCTAAGAAAGCCAGTGTACAAAGTGGCCTTTCCACAGATCAAAAATCACTCACTCCCTACCCTAGCCAAACAAACCACCACCTAAGGAGCAAATTCCATCTGTAGCTACTCTGGAACTGAGGCCCAGGTAAACCAAAGCACTTAAGTACATGCTTTGTGAGTAGGAATCAAGACTTCCAGAATAATGCTGTATCTTGGCTCTCTTGTAATTGCCTAACGTGGTGAGATCACTGGCTGGCATAGCAAACAAATGCATTCATTAGCCCAGAGCTGTAAATAAAGAATTCTGTACCCCTTACAATGGCCGGTGCCTGGAGTGATCAGCAAGGAACATGCCCTTTAATGGTGTGGCTCAATGAAGTAGCTCTGGCGTGCCCGGGGTAAAGTCCCACTCACTCTGCTGTAGTTACAGTCCTGCATTGGCCTTTCTACTCTGGATGTCTAGGCCCACATTCTGCATTAGCTCCATTTTTTTTTGGTTGGGGGAACAAGAACTTATGTGTGCACAACACAAAACCCACCACATGGTTTTGCACAATTGGAAGCCTGAGCTAAAGCGAAGTAGAGACTGTCCAGAAATCAGGGAGGACTGTGCGCACCAGCCACTCTATAGGGTGGGGCCATGTCTAGCATATTAGAGGGTGCTGCAGGTAAAGAGACAGGTGCCCTGGAGAGCTGCATAGTGAAAGCTTGTCTCACCTGCACCCCTACCTAGTGTCAAAAGCCTCATTTTCATGAGCACTGAATTCCCACAGGCAATTATAACAGTGAAAAGAGTGATATGTAAGTATTTCTAGACCTTAAAAAGTCAGCACTGTTTTCATAAAGGATTTTAGTCACTCCAGCACATACTGATTTAACTGGTTGTAAGCCAATGAAAACTCCAGTGCCCAAGAATGCTGCCCTCACTGAGGATTGTGAGGCCACAGCCCCAGACAATGGTAAGCCCCAGGCAAAGAACTCACCCAGATGTATGCATGGTGCTTTGACAATGGGTTGGAGTCGCTCATATGCCGGATATGAAAAATGATAGACAGAAGGCAGGCACTTTAGTTTGTCTTTGTCCCCACAAGGAAAATGATCTCCGTCCTTATTGTAATCAGCTTTGCAGGGGACTGATCCCTGCAGAGTCATGTCTGGCCAGGGGTAGCTCTCCTTTGCAACTGAGGTGAAAATGTTGGTCTTGGAATCTGCATGCATTCGGAGGTGAGATTCTGGTGGACAGATTTTGGGCATCAGTCCCAGGGATCTCACTGGAAATGCCTGCTGTGTTTCTGACCAGTTTTCCCTAGCTTTATCCATATCCTGATTTAAAACACCCTTGGAATTTGGAGGCAGAATTGGGACCAGTTGGTTACAGCCCCATAATGGAGGGAAATCAGTGCGGTATGGAGATTCAACAACGTTTCCTTGTGGCCTGTGGTCAAAACCTGTCCGAAAATGCGAAGCCTTTAGGAATGGAATCCCTGTGAGGGGTGCTGGGATTAATGACTGGACAGTGGCTGCTGTTTTCCCCTGTAAAGGAAGAAAAGTGTCAATGAGGTCAGCCTCAGATGCCTTGGTCCGTCTCTAAAGAACAGGGAGCAAGTAGCTCCTGGAGCTAAGAACAAACAGGAGATAGGAACAGTCAGAGAATAAAAATCCCTTAAAAACACATCCAGGCAAGGCCCTTGCTAACTAGAAGAAGCGACCTGTGAACTGCAAACATTTGTATGCTTCACTATGAAATGAACTCCCAGTGATTGCAGAAATGATATAGCCTCCTATGGAGTCTTGCTCTTCCCTATGTGCTACCGTGATAAGGATGGCACAGAGGCAACTGGGGCTTTACTCTGCATCAGATACAAATTCGTCTCTGGTGTAAATCCATGAACATTGCAACGTTACTATTGGGAAGAATCTGGGCTGCAGAATCTCAGAATTCATGGGAGTTTAGCATGCAGGAAGCTGGCCTTTTGGACCACTTGCTAATCATTCTGTGCTAGGCTCTGGGATGTTTCTAACAGAATTATTGGAACTAAGATGGCAATATGTTAAAACATGGCCAAATGGGGCCAGATTCTAGAGAGATGCTAGCCAATCTCCCCCATCCAGTACTGGATGTGCCACATGTACAGTTGGTGCAGATTTCCACAGCTGTAACTCAGACTGGGCCCACAGACAGCAGTTTTACAGCATTAAGCATAGGCAGCCTGCCCCAAAAGCAAGCCAGCAGGAGTCATTCAGAGCTGAGCTAGGCTGGGAGTCATTTGACCTCCGCGCTATTCTAGTCTCAACTAGGACTCACCTTCCATGGTCAAAGGAATGGTGCTAAACTGGTCTCAACTGGGATATGTTCTTTCCAAATCTCACAGTAGAGCCTAACCAGGTTCTCTAACCCTTACATAAAACAGCCATGCATGTCAGTCATGTGTTTGGGTAAAGCTACATGCCAGTGGGGATCTCAGGACACTAGCCCAAGGCATTCCACACTGGGCTGGCACCAGGGGTTAAAGTAAGCTGGAATGCACTGGAACAGCGTTCTGGGGCCCACTATTTTTAGGAGCTTAGTGTTCCAGGGCCCCTAAAAATAGAAAATCGAGCCTGAATGCTGCTTTCTGGGGCCCACCATTTAAAAATAGCAAGCCATGGAATGCAGAGTTCCAGCTCCATTTTCTATTTTTAGGAGCCCACCAAATTCTGAGCCCCTAAAAATAGCAGACCCCTGACCACCACTCTGGGGTGTTCCAACAGAGCAGAGAGCTTCCCCCAGGCTGGGAGATTTTAAATCTCCCAACCCGAGCCTGCACTGACTGCAGTGGGGTAGCTGCTCCACTCCAGCAGCTAGGTAAGGGGCCCTGGCTACAGGCCTGGGCCAGAGGAGGAGCAGGAGCCAGTAGCTTGGTGCTGCAGGGGTTACAGTATAATTTGGTGAGCCCTGGAACCCTCCTAAATTTCCAGGCCCCCTTCCCACAGCTTTGGGCCCCCTTCCCACAGGTCCGGGCCCCTTTCACCCACCCCAGCAACTGCCCCTCAAATGCCTGCCCCCCACCTCAGCTACTGCTCCCCACATGCCTGCCCCCCACCCCAGCTACTGCCCTGAGCTCCCGTCTCACCACTGGCCCCCAGAACGCAGCATTCTGGCTCCATTTTCTATTTTTGGGGGGCCAGGAACACTGACTGCCTAAAAATATCAGGCCCTGGAACACCATTCCGTTGAGTTCTGGCTTACTCTAACTCCTGTGGCGCAGCGAGGTGAGCCAGGGCTGGGGCTGGTGTGGGAAGCTGCATGGCAGGCTGTCTCCCACTGGGCTGGCCCCAATCAGGGTCCCCCAGCTCCCTGTGGCCACAGAGGGGCGCTGGGTGGGTGAGTGGCCCAGTGTCCCCTTCACCTATAGCCCCAGCCCCCCAACTCCAATTCTTCTCTGCCCCACCTCCTGCCATCATCCATCCCTTCTCTGCCCCATCGCCTGTCCATGCCCCCTTTCACCACCCTGACACCTCTTGCCTCCCGCCCTCCCCTTCACTGCCCTCATCTCCTGCCACCAGCCACTCCTTCAACACCCCACCTCCTGTCCCTGCTCCATTGCTCCACATCCCATGCCCTCATCCTTCCTGGACCGGCGCCCACACATGAGTCCACCGATTAGGAGGGTTCCTGGGTCCGTCAAATTATACTTTTAAGTACTGTCACCAACCAAAGCTAAAAGTTCTACTGCAGAATTTTCATTGCTCAGTGCTGTTATCATAAAAGCTCATCATGTCATAATAGGGTCTTTGCAGCAGAGGTGAAAAAATGCTATCCATGATGTTCAAGGTAACAAAGATAGAGAAAGTGAAATCAAGAAATGGTGAAATGAATGGAGAGCAAGCGGGTTACAGAGAGGGAGCCCATGCATCTGAGAGAGGACACCTTATGGGCTCCACTGCTTCAAGCGCAACTTAGTTGCTTGTGACCTGACAGTCTCTAACCACCGCATAGGCACGATCAGTACCATCTGCTTCTGACTCCTCTGGCCCCACCATAGCTCATGGCTGGGTTGTGAGACCAAAGTTAAATCAGCCAGTCGCTAACCCTCTATCCCAGCTCTTTTCTCTTTGCGCCCACCTAGGGTTACCAGACATCTGGCAAAAGGAGGACATGTCCTCCCTTTTGCCCTGTCGTCCTCCATCCTCTAGGCATTCAAGAAAAAAGTGCATTTTGCTGGCTTTTTGCCAGACACATGGAGTCTGGGGCGGCAGTCTAAAAATAGCTTGCGCCACACTGAACGCATTCCCCTGCCGGCTCATGAGGCTGCAGTGGGAGGGAGCAAGCTGGCTGCCTCTGTCCTCTCCTCCCCCCTTTTCACAGCACCTGGCCTGGGGAGGTCCTGGGGGTGGTACCTGTCCCCTCTTGATGGGGCCAGTGCCACTTAGCCTCAACCCCAGGCTGCCAGACAGGCTCCCTGGCTGTGAGTTCCTCAACAGATCCTTTTCTGCCCCTGCCCCTGCCCCTAACACTGAACTGCCTTGGCTGCCTGATGAGGTTGACTAGCTGCCCTGGCCCATAGCTTCTGTGTGGTATGTACTGTGTGACTCCTGAGCGCTAATGTGCAGTAGATAGTTGGGGTTTAGGTATCCAAACTGCAGCCACATACATCCTGAGATTACAGTGCAAACATGTCCTGGGCTATGGCAAAAGAAGCAAGGAGTCCAGTGGCACTATAAAGACTTAACTATTTTATTTATCACATGAGCTTCTGTGGGAGAAAAATCTCACTTTGTCAGAGGCTTTGAAGAGATGGGGGAACTAACAAAATAGGACGAAAAATAAAAGCAGGTGAGTGCAAGACATGACATACTGTAACATGACCTGATCCCATTATTCTTTTATTATTTGTTATTATATAGAGGTCTGATATTTTCATTGCTGTTCTTTGAGCATCTTTCAATATTTGTTGTGGTGTGAGCAGTTCTGTGTGCTGTGACAATACAACGGGTCTCTCTTTCCTCCTTCTCTTCAGCAACATCCATTGCTTTATATTCTGCTATTCACAAAAGCTTGCCTGAAGAAATCTGTTAGTCTACCGGGGTGGCCAAACTTATGGACCTCAAGAGCCACACAAGTTGATTATTAAACCTTCGAGAGCCACACTGAGGCATATAGCCATATACATTTACCTACTCCAAAATCACTAAGTATAACATTCATTGCACACTTGAATTTTATCATAGAAAGAGGGCAAATATCGATCCTACTAATGTCGGATTCTAATAATTACTTAAGGTAGCCACAAAAATTAGCCCTATACGGTAAAAACTTAGCTGCTGCTCAGTGTAGAAGACTGCAGGCTAGTGGCGAGTTTTTTAAAATACCAGTCATGCTGCATTTCTTCTGCAGTCCCCGACCATGCTGCGCTTCACCCCACCGTCCTGACCCCTTCCTGAACTCCTAGGCTGGGGCTGCTTTCCTAAATTGATTTGGTAATGTTCTTCCAGGAGCCACAGTTTTTCATTCAAGAGCCACATGTGTCCCCCAAGCTGCAGTTTGGCCACGCCTGGTCTAGAAGGTGCCACAGGACTCTTGTTTTTGCTATACCAATAAAATTGTCAGTGCTTTAGCCATCCTTCTGTAATTATACCAGTATAATGGAAATACTTCTTGAACAGTAAACTCTTTTTATATACTCCTATACAAGCCATGGTGGGGTTGTCTTGCTTTACACCACTAGTAAACCGTACACCCTTTGTGTACAGGCAACCTCTGAGTCATTTTGCAGTAGACTGCAGCCTGTGGTACGCCGGGCAGAGCGCAGTCAGGCATGTCAGGCAAGATGTGTTCCTATCAGTGTTGTTCTGTGTCCGGCACTGATATCAGTTTGGCTGCATGTGTGAATGTGTGTGTGAGTAAACTGAGACACCGCTCATGATCGAGGAAACCAACACGACCATGGTTCTTTGTAGAAATGAAGGTGCCAGGCTAGGCTTTACTGCAATGTAGCACTATGGCAAACAATCCACATTGACAGAGTTGTTGGCAGCATTGGTGCTCTCCATGCAATGGAACAGCTCAACTGACAGCAGGACTGGCTGTCACCCTCTCAGCTGCACGAAGTCTGATCTCTAGGGTTCCTACTTTTATACCTTAGCTGGCTTCCCTTAATTGACTTGTGCATCCCTCCTTTGATGCCACCTCTTAATTTGATAGGTCCCTGGGCATCACCATCCATCAGGGTGTCATGACTTGGCCAAACCTCTCCTTTGTACAGGTCACTCCAACCCAGCATACCTCCTTCCCTCTTTTGGCAGAAGATCGTGCTAGCACCACCTTTCTGCAAGTCTTTAGTCAAGTACATTCTCATCTTTGTCTTAGTACATTCTCATATTTAGCTTGTGCCAGTTTTGATGAGCGTATCATGGTCCCATGCCCAATGTGCATGCCATTCAGGCCCACCTTCTTGGATTGCTTTGCTAGGCCTTGAGCCAATACCTAGGTCCGTCTACTTGTCTTACTTAACCTTTTACTTTCTCCTACACAGCCCTTTGGAGATAATTAACACTTCTTACTAATTGATTCCTCTGCAATGCTCACCTCACCCAGCTCTTTCTCAAGCAAGATATTGATTAGTCCACCGTTCCCTCACAGAGGTCCCCCCCCGCGCCCTCCTCCCCCCAGTAAGGAGACCTGGGCAGTGGCTGGGAAGGCAGGGGTAGGGTAAAACTTTGAAAACATGGCATGCTTTACAGAATTGTTGAAAATTGCTGAATTTTTTTCCAGCATTCCTGGTCATAATGCCAATGTCAAATGGGTTTTCTCTCTTACCAATGCTCAGTGGACAAAGGAGAGGAATTGATTATCAGTTAAATCTGTGAAGGCCATTATATTAACTCAGTACAATATGAATGACATGTCGTGAGGAATTTAACTTGTATAGTCTTGACAATGCTAGCTTACTGACAAAAATAGGTTCAGCTGCTAAATATCAAGAACAGGCTTTACCATTTTGAATGGTATAATTTGGTCAATTAAATGCTATTGTGACATTCCTGACACAAATTCCATATTCATAACAGTGCTCGTTTTATTATATTAGTTTTGTATCATACATTTTTTTTACCATTAATGTGCCTAAGAATATGTGTTGTTCAACTTGTTCTCCATGCATTCGTTAATCATTTTCCATGATAATACAGTAATGACAGCTGCATGAATACTATGTTTTCGCCATGTATTCTGCAACGTCCTCCTTTTCGGACTTCCCTGTCCTCCTTTCCAGGCTTCGCTAGCTGGTACCCCTACACCCACCACCAATATTCCCTCTAATGTCTCATAGGCTGTGTGCGCAAAAAGATTCTTTTGTGCAAATTTTCAGAACCAGCGTGCAAATTTGTGCGCCCTCCAGTGAGTGTGGTCAAACTTGTGAGCACAACAAAGCAAGTGTGTATGATGCAAATAATATCTAAATTTTATTTTGATATGGTGAAATGATTTTATAAATTACAAAACCTTATATGAAACATGCTGCTTGAAACCGCTTTCTTAAAGTGGTATACAAATATTAGCACTGTTTAAGTTTTTCGTGCAGGTTTTATTTTGTTGTGTGTGCCGGTTTCATGACCTGTGTGGCACGCACAGCTTAGAGGGAACATAGCCCACTGCCCCCTTGGGCCACGACCAGGCCTTGGTTTCAGTGCAGTGAGGCAACTCCCGGGGCGCGGGGCTGGTGTGAGACGCTGGGGCCGGGGCAGGGCGGCCTCTCCCGCCCACCCGCCAGAGCCTGCACCGGGCTCTCTCCGCGGGCCCCGCTGCGGCCTAGTCGGATGGTCCAGACACCCCACCGCCCACGGTTCCCATGGCGACGACACTGTGAGAGAAGGAGGCGCCTTGCATTCTGGGATTTATAGCCTCGCGAGGCGGTGCGCGCTCTCTCCCCGCCCCGCCCGCGCCGATCCCGGACGTTACGTCACCACGCGGCTACATCCGCCCTGGGGACGGCCAGGAATCCGGACGTGTTGCCATGGCGGCGGCGGATCCGCTCGGCGGCCTGGTCTCTGTCTTGGAGTCGTACCGGGGCCGCGACCGAGTAGTGAGTGATGGCGGCGCGGGCCCGGGTAGCCGTGCGATGGGCCCCATGGGGGGAGCAGCGGGCCAGACGTCGCAGACTCTGCATGGCTTCTAACCCTGTCCCCTCGCCCCTAGATCCGGATCCTCGGCTATGGCTGCCAGCTGGCCGGGGGGCTTCTGGCCTGGAAAAGCCCCAGGCAGTCCGAGGCGGGCAGGAGGCTCCTGGCCGTGTCAGCCCAGCTGAGCCATTGCCGGACAGTGCTGCGTCTCTTCGATGATCTCGCCATGCTCGCCTACAGCCGCCAGTATGGGCTGGGAGCCAAGGTAACCAGCCCCCAGGTCTGGGAGGCTTTCAGCCACTCCCCTGCGGGACCAGGACAGCTGGGGCACTCGGCGCTGTCAGAGAGCAAGGGCCCAGTCTTGCCAAATGCTCGGTTCACCCCTCTCTGTTGACTGTGATGAGGAGGAGACGACACATGTGGATCATGGAGGCCTTGTGCAGACATAGTGCTCCAGTCCCCTTGCTGGCTTGACTTTACTGGGAGGCATTACCTAAGCTGTAATGAACCTCTCCTGTGCACAGAGCCCGGGGGCCTCTGCCATCATGTATTATCTGAAGCATTTGAGTTGTGGTATTCCCCATTGGGAGCAGGCCCTTGTTGCACTGGGGTGCTGTACAAACCTCAAGGACACGGGCCCTACCCTTGGCAGCGCACAGGCTAAGAAACCGTTACAGTTTTCCTTGGCTATGTTAAGATACAGTGGAGTGGCAGAGTGAATGCTACAGGCAGGATAAGTCACTCTCGTCCACTCTTTCAAGCCTGCAGACTCTACCCCAGGGGTCTCAAACCCGTGGCCTGCAGGCTGCATGCAGCCCCTAAAGCTATTTCCTGAGGCCCACAGTGACACGAGTGTTACCTGTGTTTGCAATATTGTTGTATGAAAAGGTTCCAGTGGTGCAGCCCTCGGGCTAATGTACTAGTCCTCATGCAGCCCTTGTGATTATTTGATTTTTGAGATCCTTGCTCTACCCCATTTACCAAAATTTGTGTTGGTCTGTACGTTCCAAGAAACTTTATTGGTAAATTGCACAGTTCTTTGTATTTCAAGCCAAATATAGGCTTCTCCTGTAACTATTATAGAAGTGGAAGCAACTGCTGAAGCATAGGACCCTGTATTCCTTCAGAGGATTGTTAAAGGGCTGTGAAGCTCTCTGGTTCCAATCCGATCTTCTTTTCCAAGGCCTGTCCCTAGCTATCATCTCTCCATAGCAAGGCTGACATCTGTTTCCAGTTAGTCAGCCTTCCTCATCCACTTGTTACATTTTTAAATATCCACCTTTCTGCTTTCTCCCATGTTACTCCTCACTTGGAAGAAGCTCCCTTGAAATATCTGCAAAGCTACCTCATTATCCACCTTCAAATCTTTCCTTAAAACCCTGCTATGATGGCTACAAAATACTTGACGGCAATTAGGCTACTGGTGTGCTGAAACCACTGTCTAATGCGCTGACCAACTATCTCATTATTTCTCTTTGTTCCTCAGCGGCTCTATCCCTTGTCTCATTTATATTCTTAATTTGTAAGCTCCTTGAGGCAAGGACATCTTTTTGTACAGCACAGAGCATAGTGGGGTTCTTCTCCATGACAGCGACTTCTAAAGGCACTACCATGATACAAATAACAACAGAGTGGCAGCCTCCAGGGGTCTCGCTCTCTCACTTGTTAGCAACATAAAATCTATTTAAAAAAAAAAAAAAATGAAGTAGAGTTGCATAAGAGCAAATACCTTGCTAGCTTTTGTGGATGTTCCTACATAAATGTCTCTTGCTGGTTTTGCTGAGAGTCCCTGGTTGATATGTATTCATCAGAAACTGTGTGCGCAATTGTTGTTATATGCTGGATGTAAAATACAGGATTTGTTAGTAATGTTTCTTGTCCATTCTCCATTCTCGCAAAGAGGCAAAGCTTGTTCTCAGGGCTCCAAGGGAGCTGGATTAGCAACACTGATGCAGGGTGTGGTGTACCATCTAACCTGTGACATTTGTATAAGAAAGCAGCCAGTATTGATTTCTTGCCTGTTTCTGTGCTGCAGGAGAAAGATGCCGTTGTCCGCTGGCTCTCTGTCCTCAGTAACCTGGCTGATCAGCTCTACTACCCCTGTGAGCATGTAGCGTGGGCTGCTGATGCTGCTGTTATTCGCACAAACTCACACAAGTGGTGGACATTAAGCACAACTTTCTGGGGGCTCTCCCTAGTCCTTGGCATTGTACGGTAATGTTCACTAGATGCTGCTCTTAAAGGGATTTGAAGGAGCACTCTCTCCACTTCTGGGGACCTGGCAAAAAGGCTTACTGGCTGCAGCTCTTAGGAAGCACTGTGATTGCGCCTGGGGGCTGAGCAGGAGTGTGCACTGAGTAGTAGCAGAACTTGGGCTTTGGGTTATCTGCTAACCCCAGTGGTGCTGTCCTGGGGTTTTAACTTCTCAAATTCAGAAGCTGTGGTGTCCACCTTCAGAAAGAAGCTGTGTTGTTTCTAACAGGCATCCTAAAAACAAAGAAGATTCTGAGTGATCCTAAAATATAGAGCTAGAAACCCTTCTAGCCTGGAGGGGTATTGATAAATCCTTTTGAGATGATGAGTATGGTCTTGCTAAGCATCAGAAGACATTCCTTATCTTATTTAGGAGCCCAAAATTCAGGTAAATCTAGAAAAATTTGTACCAATCTGCAGTTAAGAACTATGTTTTGATCAGTCTGACAAGAAAGAATATGAATTCTGGAGAAGGATATCAAACTGTTGCTTCTCTAGCTCAGTGGTTCCCAACCAGTGTGCCGGGGCACACTGGTGTGCCACGGCAACACTCGAAGTGTGCTGCGAGCATCCACGAGAGCTTTAGTTAAAGTTCCCTCCCTGCTCAGCCCAGCCACATGGGCTGTGCAGGGCTGGGAAAAGGCAGGGGTTAAAGTAAGGGAGAAGGCACCGGAACACAGTTCTAGGGACCCCTATTTTAGGCAGGCCGCATTCTGGCCCCCTAAAAATAGAGAGAGGCCCCGGAACATGGAGTTCCAGGGATCCCCCTAAAAACAGCAGGAGCAGCCTGAACACAGCGTTCCAGTGGCTCCTTCTTAGGTCCAGCCAACAGAGAGCTGGGGGAGGCCGGGAGTGTGTGACTCTCCCCCTGCAGGGCAGAGCAGCTTGTGTCAGGCAGCCTGCAAACAGACCAGGTGAGGTTGCTGGGGGTTGTGTGGGGCAGGTGTGTGTGTGTGTGTGTGTGTAGCAGAGGTGGGTAGCTGGGGTTGGGTGGCTGTTTGGTTGGAGGGGGGTGTAGCTGGGGGTTGGGCTGGCTGTGTGTGAGGGGTATAGGTGTGGGTTGGAGGCCTGGTTCTGGCCCCTGCAGTGATGGGAGGGTCCATCATAGGCAGCAGGGGGCTGGGAGGGAGCAGCAGTGGGGTGTGTTTGCCCTGGGTGGCAAGGAGCCTCTGTGGAGAAGGGGAAAGTGGGTGCTGCTCCATGATCCTATGCCCTACCTCCCACTCCCAAGGTTCCCTCCTGCCCCCCCAAGCCCCTCTTGTTCTCCCTTCCTCTCTTGACACCCTTGTGCTGTTCCCCACATGGCTTCCCTTGTCCTCTTTTCCACCCCTGCCCTGCTCTGCTCCCCACACTCACTGCTGCTCTGGCACCCAACTCCTGACCTCCCATGTTTTGCCACCCCTGCTCTGCTATCCCTACTACCCCACATAGGAGCATTTCTGAAACACTGTGCCATGGTTCATGAATAATTTAAGCTGAATATTCATGAGTTTTTTAGTGTTGGTGTGCCTCAAAAAATTTGAAGGTATCAAGGTGTGCCACAGCAGAGAAAGGTTGGGAACCACTTGCTCTAGCCTATCAGAGCTGTATGACAGTGCTTCTCCATCCCTGTATGCAGTAAAATCAGTTATAACAGGGATCTCAAACGTGTGTTCCGTGGGCTGCATGTGGCCCCTAAAGCTATTTCCTGCGGCCCACAACGAGACTATTGTTACCGATGTTTGCAATATCATTGTATGAAAAGGTTCCAGTGTTGCAGCCCTTGGGTTAACATACAGATTCTCATGCAGCCCTCGTGGTGATTTGAGGTTGAGACCCCTGAGTTATAACAAGGTTGGCTCTACCTGTGGCAAAAGCTAGTACCAGCATTTGGTGTTTCTTTTGATGTAGGTCCTTAGCATTCAAGGAATGATGCTGTCAGAGTCTGTCTTGTCACAGACAGCTTGGACTCATTCTTTCTCTCTTGTTTTCAGGTCTTTAAGAATTCTGTTTCAGCTAAGAAGAAAGCTGAGAAATTGCTCTGGGTATGATTTCTATTCTGTGTAATATGGTTCTTTTAACACATTCCCCTTACCTTTAGAGCTCAGCAAATCCACAGCTATCCAGGGACCCTTTCTGTGGATCCAGATTTTATATCTAAAGCTCTGCAAATCTGTGGATAGCCACTTCATATGACTCATTTTTATGGATCACAGATCAGATACAGATACTGATTTTCTATCCTTGCAGTGCTCTCCTTATCTCCTGAAGCAGCTCACCCGGAGAGACATTATTATGTATCCATCTCAAATGAAGAAGCATGTACACAGAAACTTGGTTACTGATAGTCGATCATGATGCTTCTCAGGCTCTGTGACTGCTTTATACATTATGCACAACATGCAGTTTAGGTGTTTCCTATATCCTGCTGTTACCTGGTCTCACTGGCTTCTTAAGTGTAAATGTGGATCAGGAAGGACACAGCTATCGCTGTAGATCCCAAATTTGCTGGAATTAATCACCTTGTGACACATCTGAGGCTATGTTCAGTATGCTATGCCTCTGAGATTAGTGAGATATAGAACCAAAATCAGAGGTGTCCTTGTGATGAAAGAGAGGATGCTTAGTTTTCTGAGGTGAGGCAGAGGTGGTAGTTTTCATTCTAATGCTGAGTTACAAAACAGGACAGAATGCTAACAAACAGATGTTTGAATTTGCAGAGAAAAGAACAGGCCATTTAGAGAACTTCAAGGATTTGTTGCAGTAATTTTGAGTCCATCAGGCGGATGGTGTAAGGACTGGCCAATGATAGATTTACAGATATAAACATATTCTCCTGTCCTTGCTTGAATCATTTCTTCTAACGAATACTTTTCCTCACTGCACACATTATCAGTATTTCAGCCATGCAACTGACAGAGTCCTTACTTGCAGACTGGAGGCCAGATACATTTCTGTTTCTTCCTCCCCACAGTGAGCACTTGCAGCAGTGTCAAAAGAAAATGAATGCCCAAGTGAAATCTGAAGTCTTGAGCATCATCAGCAGCATGGCAGATCTCTCCAATGCTGTCCACTGGCTGCCTCCAGGATTTCTTTGGGCTGGACAGTTTCCAGCATGGCTAGTGGGTCTCATGGGGACCATATCTTCTCTGATTGGTGTCTACCAAACATCTGTAGGGGCAGGTTTTGGGGCTGTGTGAACTGTAGGTTCAGCTTCAGGAGCCTACATTTTTCACTGGTAAAATGTGAATGCTTCTTGTCATGGCTCAGCCTAGCTCAGTGCAGCTTGTAATTAGAATGTGATCAGAGGGTCTTCGTAATGAGAGCAGTTAGGATTCACCTTTTTAGGGTTTGTCCTTATCAGGTCAGGAATCATTTAGCTACACCCTCTATATGTAGAGAAGTCTCAGCGGTGATTGAGAGGCTCTGTGGTATGAGGACAAATTAAATGGTGATTACCATTAGGAGTGATTGGCTTTCAAGACTTCCAGAAGATGGGAAAAATTAAATCAGGGACAGCAAGAGATTTCACTCACTTTCTTCCCACAGCCCCAAAAGATGAGGATGCCACCTCCCTGTTGTCTTGAACATGAGATAAGTCTGGGAGCTTACTGGGGGGTGGGGAAATGGACAGTTATGGCCTACAAAACTAAAAGAAGGAAAGTAGAAAGGTAAGCCCCAGCTCACCCTCTAGCTCTGTTCTAAGCATTCCTGTGAGATGCTGGGAAGCTGTAAAGGAGCATGTCAAATACCTGTCATTTTCCAAATTGCCTTGGCCAGTGCAACTACAGCAAAGGCCATCTGATCTGAAGCAGGTTTTGTTTGCATGTCTTCAGTCTAATGGGAATGTTGTTTCTCCTGTAAAATATCTTGGTTCCAGGCCCTCAGATCAGAGCTGCCAGCTACAAAGAGAACCAGAGGTTTATTGATTTTGTTTTTATGTCAATCTATTGTTCAGGCTATCTGGGACATGGGGATTGGTATCCTAGGTTGTCCATGAAGGAGACATGTTAGAAATGGAGACCTTTTATGCATATCAAGTCCAGTTAGTGGAGTTCTCCAGTTCTTCCATCAGGGTCTGTCCAAACCAACAGATTTTATTTTAAAAAAGAATCAAATATATTATCTTCCTTTTACTGGATCCATCAAATAAAGACTATGATCAAAGCTTATGCCAAAGATCAGATTTACAGTTACCTCCCTGGCTGTGCCAATAATGAAGGAAGTGAGCACTTCAGAGAGTAGCCTGAGGCTGTGAGCACTACTGTTCAGCACTAGAGAGAAACATTTATCTGGCTTTTGCTGGTTCCAAACTGCTTCTAAACAGCAGAAAATAATACAGTTGGATCTGTACTGTTAGCTAACCCTGGTGAAGGATAGGAGCAGACTGCACCTTAGCTAACCTTCCATCACAGGGGATTTCTTCTGGTCCTCCAAGCTGCTGTCTTGGAGGTTTATCTTTTGGGCAGTGTTGCTCATTTGCTTGGTCTGAGAGGTACTTAGTCTCCCAGGTAGCACAATGACATGTAATATCAATAAAAGCACATTTTAAAATGTATTAAAAACTGGCTGACAGATCTTAGAGCAATGAATTATCAAATGGGGTGTTTCTGGTGGGGTTCAGCAGAGAGTGGGACTAGACCCAGAGCTATTCAACATTACTTCCAGATGACTGAAATATAAAATCACTGTTGATGACACAAAGACTGGTGGAGGGATAAATGACGATATCAGAGCAGTCAGGTGGAGTGGTCTGTTCACACAATGCAAAGCTATACATCTCAACTAAAGGAACAGGCTGTACTCATGGGCTGGGCTGGATCCTGGATAGCAGTGACTTGGACAGCTTCATGGGTCAGAGTGGGCAAGCCACTGACTCTGAGCTCCTAGGTCAAAGCTGGGGCAAAATGAACTAATCTAATTCAGTCTTCAGGTGTTTAAACAAGGGAGTCATGAGCAGGAATGTAGCGGGTGATTTTTACCTGTCTACAGCACTGGTGAGACCACTGTTAGGACAGTTCTCATGATTTAGCCAAACAAGGAATTGACCTTGATACAGGCTAATGGGGTGAACTGTAATGGCCTGAGATATACAGGAGAGCACACTAGGTGAGTGAACAGATTCTGGGGCAGTGCGGCTGTCGCTATCACGTACCCACCCTCCAGGAAGTTCACCAGACTAGGGTCACCAGTTCTGCAGTGATTGGCTGGGTCACCCTGCTGCTATGTGGTGACTGGCATGGAGGAAGCATGTGGCTGGACTCAGCTCAGCACTTGCTGACTGCGATGGACTGGAAACAAAGCATCTGCTCAAGACACCAGGTGCAGAGTTTCAGCAAGAGAAGCACAAGAACATTGTCTGGATGAGGCTTTTCTTCCTTCCCCTGCCTACCTCACTGCTCCCAGACCCCCCAGTGCACTCCAGCTGGACAAGTGACCTGCTCCCGAGCATGGCTGCATTCCCTTGAGGAGGATGGCTTGTGGTGAGCCCCCTAATCTTAAACAGATACTCACCAGCAACTACAGATCTAACAACAGAAACATTGAAGCAGGCACACACCCCTGCAAAAAAACCACACTGCCAAGTCTGCCCACATATCTACACAACAGACACCATCATAGGTCCTAATCAAGCTTGCTACTCCATCAAAGGCTCATTTACCTGCTCATCTACTAATGTGGTCTATGCCATCATGTGCAAGAAATGCCCCAACACCTTATCATAGAATCCTAGGGTTGGAAGGGACCTCATAGGTCATTTAGTCCAACCCCCTGCCAGAGGCAGGACCACTCCCACTAAACCATCCCAGTCATGGTTTGTCCAGCTGGGCCTTAAACACCTCCAAAGATGGAGACTCTACCACCTCCCTTGGCAGCTCATTCCAATGCTTCACCACTCGCCTAGTAAAAAAGTTTTTTCTAATATCCAGCCTCAACCTCCCTAACTGCAACTTAAGACCATTGCTCCTTGTTCTGTCCTCTGTTACCACCGAGAACAGTCGAGCTCCATCTTCCTTAGAGCATCCCTTCAAGTAGTTGAAGGTTGCTATCAAACCCCCCCTCAATCTTCTCTTCTGCAGACTAAATAAGCCTAATGCTTTCAGTCTATCCTCATAGGGCTTGTGCTCCAGCCCTTTAATCATTTTGGTTGCCCTCCTCTGAACTTCTAGCATGTCCCTGTCCTTTTTGTAGTGGGGAGCCCAAAACTGAACACAGTATTCTAGATGTGGCCTCACCAGTGCAGAATAGAGGGGAATGATCACATCCCTTGATCTGCTGGTAATACTTCTTTTGATGCAGCCCAGTATGCCATTGGTCTTTTTGGCAGCAAGAGCACACTGCTGACTCATATCTAGATTCCCATCCACCATGACCCCCAGGTCCTTTTCTACACTGCTGCTACTTAACTGAATGTTTCCCAGCCTGTAGCAGTGCATGGGGTTTTTCTGTCCCACATGCAGGATTTTACACTTGTCCTTGTTGAACTTCATAAGATTTTTATTGGCCCATTGTTCCAATTTATCTAGGTCTCCCTGAATCCTGTCCTTGCCCTCCAACATGTCTACTGTTCCCCACAGCTTGGTGTCATCCGCAAACTTACTGAGAGTGCAGTCTATTCCATCATCCAGACCATTGATGAAAATGTTGAACAGAACCGGCCCCAGAACTGACCCCTGGGGCACACCACTCGTGACTGGTTGCCAGCTAGACATGGAACCATTGATTCCTACATGCTGAAACCGTTGATCTAGCCAGTTTTCTATCCACCTTATAGTCCACCTATCCAACCCATACTTCCTTAATTTGCCAGTGAGAATGCTGTGGGAAACTATCAAAAGCCTTACTAAAATCAAGGTATATCACATCAACGGTTCTTCCTGCATCCAGAAAACCAGTCATCTGCTCATAGAAGGAAATGAGATTGGTCAGGCATGATTTACCCTTGGTAAATCCATGCGGACTGTTCCTGATCACTTTATTTTCTTCTAAGTGTTTGAGGATGGATTCTTTAAGAATCTGCTCCATAATTTTGCAAGGGATTGAGGTGAGGCTGACTGGTCTATAATTCCCTGGATCCTCCTTTTACTCTTTCTTGAAAATAGGCACAACATTTGCTTTTTTCCAATCCTCTGGCACCTCCCCTGTTCTCCATGAGTTTTGAAAAATAACGGCCAGCGGTGCTGCTATCTCATCGGCCAATTCCCTCAGCACCCTTGGATGCAGTTCATCCGGCCCCATGGACTTGTGCACATCCAGCTTCTTTAAGCAGTCCCTAACCTGACCTTCCATCACCAAGGGCCTCTCTTCTTCTCTCCCATCTGCCATACCCATGGTAGTGGGCTGGGAGCTGACCCTGCCTGTGAAAACTGAAGCAAAAAAATCATTGAGCACTTCAGCTTTTTCTTCATCCTCTGTCACGAGGATGCCTGCCCCATTCAGCAAGGGACCTACACCATCCCTGATCCTCTTGTTATTAACATACTTGTAGAACCCCTTCTTGTTATCCTTTACATCCCTCACTAGCGGCAGCTCCATTTGTCCTTTGGCCTTTCTGATTTTATCCCTGCAGTCCGTAGCAATATCTTTATATGCCTCCTTGGTCATCTGACCAAGCTTCTACTTCCTGTAAGCTTCCTTTTTATGTTTAAGCTCAGAGCAGAGTTCTCTGCTAAGCCATTCTGGCTGCCTCATATGTTTGTTCTTTCTCCTAACTGGAATAGCAACTTCCTGTGCCCTTAGCAGGGTTTCTTTAAAATATAACCAGCTTTCTTGGACTCCTTTCCCCTTCAGATTAGCTTCCCAAGGGATCCTGCCCATCAGTTCCCTGAGGGAACCAAAATCTGCTCTTTTGAAGTCCAGGGTTTTTGTTTTGCTTCTTTCCTTCCTTCCTTTAATGAGCATCCTGAACTCAACCATGTCATGGTCACTACTGCCTAGCTTGCCATTTACCTCTACGTCCCTGATCAATTCTTCCCTGTTTGTGAGCAGTAGGTCGAGAGGTGCAAGGCCCCTAGTTGGTTCCTCCAGCATTTATACTAGAAAGTTGTCCCCAACACACTCTTAAAAACTTCCTGGATTGCCCATGCACTGCTGTATTGGCCTCCCAGCAGATGTCAGGGTAATTGAAGTCCCCCATGAGCACCAGGGCCTGTGATCTACAAGCTTCCGCTAGTTGTCCATAGAACACCTCATCCACCTCCTGCTTCTGGTCTGGTGGTCTATAGCAGACACCCACCACAACATCCCCCTTGTTGCATTCCCCTCTCAGTGTAACCCACAGACTTTCTACAGGCACGCTTCCACTTCCATAATGGAGCTCTGAGCAGTCATAGAGCTTTTTTACATATAGTGCTACTCCTCCCCCTTTTCTTCCCTGCCTGTCCTTCCTGAACAGTTTATACCCATCCATGGCAGAGGTCCAGTCATGCAGACTATCCCACCACGTCTCTGTTATTCCTATGATATCCTAGTTCCTTGCCTGCACTAGTACTTCCAATTCTTCCTGTTTATTTCCCAGGCTCCTCGCATTAGTGTATAGGCACCTTAGATACCTGGTCACTTGCCCTACTTTGTCAGTTTGGTTTTCAATTCTATTACATATACCTCCTTGCATTTTTTCTTGGAGTCCTCCTCCTCCACTCTCCTCATGTGTTGGCGCTTCAGTGGAACATTTAAGACAATTATTTGATT
>ML682020.1:4817639-4842183 GCA_007922195.1 Podocnemis expansa | reverse complement strand
CCCCCCCCCCCCCCAATGTTCCAACTACCTTCTCTTTTATTCCTGGTACTACAGTCCCAACACCCCCCCAAGTACCATCCCTTCCCCCAGATCTCTCACCTTGCCACTTACCTGTGGGCTTTGGTCTCCTTCCCCCATTGAACCTAGTTTAAAGCCCTCCTCACTAGGTCAGCCAGTCTGTGCCCAAACACACTCTTCCCCTTCCTGGACCGGTGAAGGCCATCTCTGCCTATCAATCCTCTGTCCTGAAACAGAACTCCATGGTCAAGGAAGCCAAATCCCTCCTGACCACACCATCTTCTCAGCCAGGCATTCACCTCTAGGATGCATCTGTCTCTCCTCAGGCCTCTAGCCTTGACTGGAAGGATCGAGGAGAACACCACCTGTGCTCCAAACTCCTTCACCCTCGCTCCCAGAGCCCTGAAGTCACCTTTGATCTGCTGAGGATCACCTCTCGCAGTATCATTGGCACCCACATGGATAAGAAGCATGGGGTAGTAGTCTGAGGGGCGGATGATTTTTGACAGTCCCTCCGTAACATCTTTGATATGGGCACCTGGCAGGCAGCATACCTTCCTAGAGGCCTTGTCAGGGCGACAGATGGGTGCCTCCGTTCCTCTCAGGAGGGAGTCCCCAATCGCCACAACCCTACGTTTCCTCTTAGGTAAGGTGGCTGTGCTCTCCCCAGCCTCGGGGGTGGATGGCATCTCCTCTGTCTCCTTCATCGTGTCCAGCACCGCATAACTGTTCCTCACCACAATGGATGGTGGGATGTGAGCAGGCGTGGAGCACTGTCTTGCTGCCAGAGGTGACCAGCTGCCACTGTCCTCCCTCTGCCATAGGCATCCCATCCGTTTCCAGAGCTGTGGCAGTAGCCCTTGGCACCGGGATAGGGACCTCCTCCTTGCAGGTCTCATCGTGGACACTGTCAAGGAACTTTTCCAGGACATGGATACTCCTGAGTCGTGACACCTCCTCCTGTAACTCTCCTACTTGTTTCTGGAGAGATGCCACCAGAAGGCACCTATCACATAGGCTCATCTCCCTAGCCTGATCATCAGTGGCAGGAAAATGAAGGCCACAGTCCTTGCAAATCCACACTAGGATCTGGGTGGAGATATCCATCGTCAGACACTCTGTCTGGCTACAAACAGTGGCAGAGGAAACAGCAGGGGCACTGGCACCAGCAGTGCGGCTCTTCTTTACCATCTTGGCCTCACCAAACTCCTCCGCAAACTCCTCTGGTCGCTCTAGGAGTGCTTTTAAAGGCCTTCTCTGCCTAGGTCAGCCCTTGCCCCTTGCTAGTCACACAGGGGGCAGGCCCATCACAAGGCTGCTAGAGGCTGGTGATTAAAGGGGATCAGGGAACAATGGTGCAAACAGCCCCCACCCAATCACAAGCACAGTCCCACAACTAACAGCAATCACCTGTAGGGAAAAAGACACAAGCAAATCACCTGGAGGGAAAAAGGCACAAACACACAGTCAGCAAATCACCTGGAGGGAAAAAGACACAGTCCAATCACTTACCTAGAAAACACCTGGCACCAACTTCTTCCCTCGCAAACTCCCCTGTTTGCAAGCTCCCTCTGGTCACTCTAGCAGTGGCTTTTAAAGGCCTTCTTCTTATATATTGGACAAACAGGATGATCGCTCTGTCAGAGGCTGAATGAGCACAGAGCTGATATCAGAAATCAAAGAACAAAGAAACCAGTTGCTGAGCACTTCCATCTTCCTAATCACTCGATGATGGATTTGTTAATGACTGTCATTAGAGATGTACCTGGGACATCAAGACTTCAAAGAGAAACAGCTGAACTCGAATTAATATGCAAGCTAAATTGTGTGAAAGCAGGACTCAGTTGAGACTATGGGTTCTTTTCCCATTACAAAGGGTAATTTGAGTTCAGGCTTCCCATGGTTTGAGCCTGTAAACTGCTCTGATTTGCTGTTACTTTATGACCTGATCCTATGTTTTACACCCCCTTGCATTTAGTTTCATTCCTTTCTGTAAGTTCACCCATCTTCGAAGCATCTGAGGAAATGGGATCTTCTCCCACGAAAGCTCCTGCAAAAAATAAATCTGTTAGTCTTCAAGTGCCACACAACTCCTTGTTGTTTTTTTTACCCTCCTCTGACCTACCAGCAGTAACTGTGCTTAAACACATTTATGCCAACACTACTGTGCTCAGGTTGACCCCTTTGCACCAACCTACCTAATGAGAACATCTCACTGCGCCTTTCTTAGATGCGTCTGTGCTAGGTGAAGCTGCAGAAGGCAGCACGGATACCATGTCACTGAGCCAAGGGAAGAGTGCAGTATGTTATCATACTGCAGATTACACCCAGTTTAAAGCAGCTGGGTGGCTGAAGCCTGAAATGGAGCAGGTCTGATATGGTACAGACCACTCTCTATGAACTAGTGCTGGCTCCTGGTGTGAGCTTCTGGAGTGGGTCACATTTGCCATAGAGTAAGGTGTTTAGCTAGTTACCACTCACTCATTAGTTGGCTGTTCCTTGCTGGAGATATTGGCCAGTCCTGCCCTTGTTCAGCTGACCTGCTCATATTTGTACAGTGAACATCCCCATGAGCGGTTCACATGCACAATAATGCATTTCCTGGCTGCAACACCGTGGGCCTTTGTGCCCATTTAGTCGCTGTTCTGCCCTGTTACAAGCCAGCATGTTTGCTGAGCAGAGGGCATTTTAAACGATTAGTTGGCCATGACCCTGCTGTGTCAGTGAGCTGTGTGCTGAAAGGGCTCAGCTCCGAGGCTCTGATTTTTTGATTGTGTGAGAGCACAGAGCCAGGGCTCCAGTGTTTATGGCCCTTTATCAGTGAGTCACAGTGAACATCAAAGCAGCAGCTGTGATCATTAAGGCCCACCTCTGTCAACAACACGCCCCATAGGAAAGGTAACAACTTCCTGCTCAAACGGGTTGGAGGAGTTTATGTAAGAGTGGCGGCAGCTTTCAGGTTTGGTCTTCAGGCGGGGCTGCATGGGCAAACGGCCTTCCCCTTCGCTGTTAGGAGCCAGCCTTCCAGCTGTGGTTCCCAAAGGTGGGGTAAGCCTAATGAGACCGCCAGGGGTGCTGCCAGCTCTGCCTCTGCCCGTCACTGGGGCTGGGATACTGTAGCTGCATCCTACTCAAGCCCCCTGGCTGAGTCTGCCCTTGGGGCATGTCTAGACTGGAACCAGCGGAGCCGCGCACCAGCTGGCTCAGTGCCTTAGTCTGCAGACGTGGCCTCATGCTAGGGCAGCAAAACCAGCCGGCTAGACACTGTGCTTTGGGCTCGTACTCAAGCCCCCTCACTATGGCTGGTTCCCCCTCCAGGGCCTAGGGGGCAAAGCCCAAATGCTAGCTGAACTAGCCACCACGGCTGTGTAGTGTGCGCCAGTGTCTGCGGCCCAGGGCGCGGGGCCGGTTACTGTGGCCTCGTGTGGCACGGCCGGCGCGAGGGTTGCTATGGCGGCAGGGCTGGCCCTGGCAGGGGCCGGCGGCGGAGCCCCGTGGGATGCGGGCCGCGGACCACCGCACCCGGGTTCACCCGGCCTTTCCCAGCGCCCGGGCGATGCGTCACTTCCGGCACCCGGCCTGGGCGGCGCTTCGCGCTCAGCTGGCCCCGCCCCTGCGCAGTGCGCATGCGTGCTGCGCGGGCCGGAGGCTGCCTGGCTGGAACAGGCGAGGCGACGGGCGCTGATTGGCTGCGCACGCTGCATCTTAACGAGGGGGCGGGGCGCGGCGAGGAGGCAGCTCCACGCGGCGGTGAGTGCGGGGCGCTGCGGGCCCGGGCGGCTGGAGTCAGTGGTCAGTTCGTGGCGAGCCAGGCCCCGGGGCGTTGCCGGCTGCTGCCGGTGCCCCCCGCCCGCTTTCCTCCCGCACCGAGCCGCACGGCCGGGGCTGAGCCCGCAGACTAGGGGCCTGGGGAGGGCGGGGGAGAAGGCAGCAGGGATGGGGGCCTGGAGCCTCGGCTTATGGTTGTTTCCCTTGCAGACCCTTCGTGAGCATGTCGGTCAGCCGTCATGAGACCCGAAAGTCCCGCACCAGCTCCGGCTCCATGAACATCCAGCTGTTCCACAAGCCGGGCCATGCCGACAGCCTCCTGACCCAGCTCAACCTGCTGCGCAAGCGATGCCTCTTCACCGACGTGGTGCTGCGGGCGGGGACCCAAACCTTCCCCTGCCACCGGGCCGTGCTGGCCTCCTGCAGCCGGTATTTCGATGCCATGTTCAGCGGGGGGCTGAAGGAAAGCAGAGATGCAGAAGTCAACTTTCACGATTCCCTGCACCCAGAGGTGCTGGAGCTGTTACTGGACTACAGCTATTCGGCCCGCTTGCTGATCAACGAGGAGAATGCTGAGTCCCTGCTGGAGGCTGGGGATATGCTGCAGTTCCAAGACATCCGCGACGCCGCTGCTGACTTCTTGGAGAAAAATCTGCACCCGGCCAACTGCCTAAACATGCTGCTGCTGTCCTATGCCCACTGTTGTGAGAGGCTGCTCGAGCTGTCCTGGAGGATGGCGCTGGCCAACTTCGCTTCGCTGTGCAAGAGCGAAGACTTCCTCCGATTGCCCAAAGACAAGCTGCTGGAGCTGGTGGAGAGCGAGGAGCTGGAGGTGGAGGATGAGAGCCTTGTTTATGAAGCCGTCATTAGCTGGATCCGCTATGACTTGCCCCAGCGGCACGAGGACCTGCCAGAGCTGTTGCGCTCTGTGCGCCTGGCCCTCCTGCCAGAGTCTTACCTGCGGAACCGGGTGGCCTCTGAGGAGCTTGTGACCAGCCACAAGCTGGGAGGGGAGATCGTGGCAGACGCGGTGCGCTGCAAGATGAAGATCCTTCAGAACGATGGGCTGGTGACAGGTTTCTGCGCCCAGCCTCGGAAGGTCAGCCAGGCCCTGCTGCTGCTTGGGGGTCAGACGTTCGTGTGTGACAAGATCTACATAGTTGACCGTAAAACCAGCGAGATAATCCCCCACACGGACATCCCAAGCCCTCGTAAAGAGTGCAGCGCTTGCGCCCTTGGCTGTAAAGTGTATGTCACCGGCGGCAAGGGCTCCGAGAACGGAGCTTCCAAAGATGTCTGGGTTTACGACACTCTGCATGATGAGTGGGCAAAAGCTGCGCCCATGTTGGTGGCCCGGTTTGGCCACGGCTCTGCTGAGTTGGACCACTGTCTCTATGTGGTTGGAGGCCACACAGCAGTGAGCGGCTCCTTTCCAGCTTCACCCTCCGTTTCTCTCAAGCAGGTCGAACACTATGACCCCCAATCGGACAAGTGGTCCCTTGTGGCCCCTCTCCGGGAAGGTGTGAGCAATGCTGCTGTGGTGGGGGCCAAAATGAAGCTGTTTGTCTTCGGCGGCACCAGTGTGAACCAGGAAAAGCTGCCCAGGGTGCAGTGCTTTGACCCTTGCCAGAATCGCTGGACAGTGCCTGCCAGTTGTCCCCAGCCCTGGCGGTACACAGCTGCTGCTGTGGTGGGCAACCACGTTATAGTGATCGGGGGAGACACAGAATTCTCTGCCAGCTCTGCTTACCGTTTCCACTGTGACACCTACCAGTGGTCCAAATTTGGGGACGTGACTGCTAAACGCATCAGCTGTCGGGCTGTCACATCTGGGAATAGACTGTATGTGGTTGGAGGCTACTGTGGGGCCCAGCGCTGCAAGACCCTGGACTGCTATGACCCCTCCACTGACACCTGGAGCAGTGTCACCACAGTGCCTTACTCGCTCATCCCCACTGCCTTTGTCAGCACTTGGAAATACCTGGCCGCCTGAGCCTCCCCAGGCCTGGAAAGGTAAATCTTTATCTTGCACTATGCTTGCAGAGCGCACCCTGCCCTAGCAGGGCATAAAGAGGATAGTGATCCAGGGTGAGGCAGGGCTGTCTGCTGGGGCAGGAAGCCCTGGTCTGGCTGGAGTTCTCAACCCAACAGCCTCATTGTCAAAGCCAGCTTTCAGACAGCTGTGCTGCCTCTGCAGGTGACATCACTGCCTCCTACAAGGAATGAGGAGTCCCTGGGCTGTTGGATAGTGGGGTCATACAAGTAACTGGAAGGGGAGAATGCTTACTTCCCCAGAGCGCTCCTGTCCTAGGGCAAGACTGTGAGGAAAGCTATTTGTACATGGGATTGGATGCCCATTATACGGGCCAGCACCGCAAGCTACTCTGTCCATTACCATGGAACAACACAAGGGGTGTCTCCATCAAACTGCAAGAGCCCAAATATAGATTGTGGTGCTATAAATGGGAGACTAGTTTGTTTTAGTGCTGACTCCTCCATGTGGAGCACTCAAATAGCAGGCACTTGCGGGGAGGGAAAACTGGTGCCAAAACAAGATTACAGCTGGAACTTAGCCCTGGTATGGTTTGTAATTGCATTTGTAAGACAAGCCCTGTCTACATATAAACACAGGAGCTCTGCCTTCTAATTATCGTCTGAGCCCATTCACACCACTTACTGCCTCCTGCGAGAGCTATTAATTTTAAAAGTTTCTAACAGGATTTTACTCCTTCTGGACTTTGGAGTTGGTGCCAAAGGGGGACACACCTGTAGGCTCTTCGTTCTACTTCTCTGATCCATGATACTGTGTCTAGATGAGTTTGTTAGATGCAGCCAAATGCTCCAGGTAAAACCTTCAGCCTTGCAGGACATTTTCTGGCTGCAGGCACACAGTAACAAGGCCAGGTGGAGGAGCATAGGCAGCACCTCAATTTGTGGTCCCAGCTAAGGGTGCTGGTTCCAGTGACTAGCCCTCTCACAACATCCCTTTCTCCTTTACAGGTTTCAACAGGAGCAAACAGTTGCATGTTTGGCTTTACCAAGTTCACTGTCTCAGGAGTCCACATGCAAGACCTGGGCACTGGAGCACCTCCAGTCAAGTCAGTAGCATGGAAGCCATCAGCACCAGGCGTGTGTGGGGCAGGATCATCCCCTTTGGTGTCAAGTAACTGGTTTTGGAGGGCATGGGGTAGATTCTAAAGGGAGTACAGTGGGCATGCTCAGGCCTGGCTGGCTGCCTGGTTCTCCCCTGAGGTGGTGATGAGGAAGGGAGATTTCCCACTCTTGTCCTTCCTGACTGGCAAGGGACCTCAGAGCAGATGCTGGGGGATGTAGTTCTCTCCATCAAGGAAATGAATTCTTCCCAGTGTGGAACTGTGTGTTTCCCTCCATTGCCCTTGCAGTGCCAGAAATGGGCACTGTAAGAATGGAGGGGCTGGGGGGGGGGGGGCAGGGGGCCGTTTCACAGCTGTGAGTGAGCAAACTTAATATTTCTAGTTTGTTGGAAGGGACAGAGGACACCCCTAGCCAGAAAAACAAATGGCCCCTGGGTTTTGTTGCGGCACCAGCTACAAGTGCAAGAAATGTCTGTCTTTGTTGTCAAGGGTCCATGAGCTGGTTCTGCACAGTGTTTTTACACAACAGTTGTGTGTTTAATACTCATCTGGAGTGGCTTCAATAAACACTAGTAAACACACTGCCTCTTTGGGTTATTGAGCAAACAGCAGCACAGCTCTGGGGCCCTGCTGCAAGAGCAGCAACAGTGACCAATAGAGGAGTTGCCTGCTTTAAAGATCTGGGTTTGGAACACACAAATTTGGAAAGAGTAGCAGCACTTGTGTACAGGAAACTAACAATGTGCAATCAAGTGTCTGACCATGGGAAATACACAGTTGGGGGTTGATTTGTTGCCTTCATTTATTCTCAATATCAGCACCACAAGGAGGGCCCAGCACCCAGCTGGGGTAAGAGCCTGGTGGGAGAGGTTGAGGTGCCCTTGGTTCAGGGAGCTGATGGAGTTTACACTGATTCCATTTCTGGGCCACCATCCAGCTTTGAGCTCACTGCTGTGCTGCCTCCCCCCCCTGCAGTGTGGTGAGGGGCAGTGGGGAGCCAGCCACCCTGTCCTGTGAAGAGCCCACTTGACCTGTGCAAACACGAGGGCTAGGATGGGCTACAGCTCTGCCCTGAGCTGTGCTGCAGGTGACCACCTTCAGTGTGTTGCAAAAGGGGAAACAGGCCTCAGATCACACAACCACAGAACTGGGACCAGAATCCAGCCCCGTTGCCGCCCCAGTCCCTTATCTAATCTCAGCTGTTGCTGAGGAGGAAGCTTCTCCTTTCTTTTAAACCTCGGCAGCTTTCAAGAGGCAGCAAAGTCCAGCTCAACATAGATAAGCCAAGATACTGCAGGTTTCATTCATGGCAGTTGTGTGCCTGTTTTGTTCATGCTGCCTGGCAACATTGCTAGCTCCCAGCCATGGCCAGCATTGGCAGCAAGAGCAAAGTTGTCTGTGCTGCAGCACCAGGGGGTCTACATCTGGGTCCTGCTCTGGTGCTGGGACCAGCTCTGAGGCCTAGGCACTATGGTTGTCTTGGGTGGGGATGGGGGGTTTCACTTCAGTTGGCACCTTCATTTTCTGGCCTTGGGCTATTTTTAGAGCTAACTCTGCCTTCTCCCAGGGAAATAGCACTGGCCAGCTGCTCCAGGGGTGGATCCATGTGCTTGGCAAAGGCCTTGGTGGCTGTTAATAAAGATGACCAAGCAACTGCATTTGGTGGTCTTCAGCCTCCTTGCCATTCTGCACCAAGCTGCCCCCAGCTCTGCTCTCTCAGAGGTGCTTCTGGTGCTGCAGAGAGGGCACTGGGGGAAGCCTTTGCTCCACTGTCTGCCATGTCCCCTGTGCCGTAGCATTGCAGTACAGACCCACACTCCTGGTGAGAGGCTTTAGCTCCTCTTGCATCTGACATGGAGCCCCTTAGGTGCTTGGCACACACCCTGAGCAGTTCAGCATCTTTGAGGTAAAGGGCAGCAGGGCTGCTGCTGCCAATCCACTTCAGGAGCTGATCTGCTCACTGGATTCACTCACACCTTGCAGGCTCCCACCATGGCTCAAAGCAGAAAGCCCTTGGGAGTGGCAGCAACACAATCTCCTAGGTCTGGGTTCCCTTGCTGGGTGTGCACCTCCCTGAACCAGGCTGCTGCTCACAGCCACTGCAGCATGAGGGGCTGAGCCAGAGCGAGCCACAGCTGCCCAGAATCAGTTCCAGGAGCCTCCAGAGTGGCTGTAAGTGGTTCCTTAGGTGAGGCAATGGCAGCATTTAAACCACTCAGCAGCACACTTATCCCAGCTTGCAAGTGGCAGGAAGGAGCAGAACTATTTCAAACCAGCCTATCTGAGCCATGCCAGCGCAGGGACCTGTGTTCCCTGAAGAGCTGGCAGGTTTCCAGGGTTGTCACAACATCACCAGGATTAACAGGTTAACGAAGTTGGCCTGCACATAAGCTTTTTCCAGAGTGCTACCACCACACAGTGCTCAGTGCTGGACAGCAGCCAAGCATTGCAGCCCCAGTGAGCTGGTGAGTCACTGCCCAGCTGTCTGAGCCGGCTCTTCACTTCTTCCAGCTGAGCGCTCCTGTAGGAGACAGCAGGAGCACTGTGAGCTGGCGCTTGTTACTTCACCAGTCACACAGTGGGGCTGAGTGCTTGGATTAGTAATCTCTCCCTGCTGGCTGAGAGAGCCTGGCCAGAGCCATGGGAGTCACCTGGGTCCATCAAGGCCTAGAGCAGCCATGGCTAACAAGCCTCCTCTTCCCCTGGAAGCACTAAGCCTATCACAGGCTTATACGGACTGGCTTAGAGAAGTTCTCTGGTTCGGTGGAAGGAGGATGGGGGCAAGGGTTCTTTTTTAACCAGGACATTTACCAACACCTTCATTGCCTTCTCTAGAGGAGTGTTTCTGAACCTTTTTGATATCAAGGGTCAGCTTCCTCTACTACATCAGGGAGATCTTAAACCCCAGTCTACAGCCCAGTCATTGAGAAACGCTGATCTAGACCAGAGCAGTGTTCCCCAACCATGGTGTCACAGCACATGGGTGTGCCGTCAGGCCTGAGCAAATGTGCCATGGAATTTTTTGAAAAACTACTAGAGTTCTGGATTGGCTCATGACTACTCATGACTTAATTTGGAGATGATATGGTGGTGTGCCTCAAAATAATTAAAAGAATCAAGGTGTGCCATGGCAAAGAAAAGGTTGTGAACCACTAGTCTAGAGCACTTCCTCCCCTCCCTCAAAGATAAAGGGAGTTCCCTCCAGGCTGCAACTATCAGGAGACATCCAGCAAAGTCCCACTCAGCTTGAATTTTCCTTTGGCCACTTAACGTCTGTAAGTCACACTCACTGCTCCTCTTCCTTTAGAGTCGTATACTGCAGCCAAGCTACACTCTGATCCTTTAGCCTATCCTCATAGCTTAGCCTCCTCATCTGCCTTGCCTCTCTCAGAAGCCTGTCTTACTCTGAGGATACTGCAGGCAGTTTGGGATTTCAAAAGGGATAGCCATGTTAGTCTAATCCAGTAAAAAAACAACAAGGAGTTGTGTGGCACTTTAAGACTAACAGATTTATTTTTTGCATGAGCTTTCGTGGGAGAAGATCCCACTTCCTCAGATGCTTTGAAGATTCACCTATCTTCAAAGCATCTGAGGAAGTGGGATCTTCTCCCACGAAAGCTCATGCAAAAAATAAATCTGTTAGTCTTAAAGTGCCACACAACTCCTTGTTTTTTTAGTTTGGGATTTCCCAGTTTTGTCATTAAGCACCTTGCACCCCGAGATCAAGTTGGGCAAGACTCCACCCTGCCAGTGGTACTGTTAATACCATCCATGAAACAACTATCTTCAGCTGCCACTCCCCACAAACAGTAAGGCTCATTTCTGCTGTTGCACGGTATTTAAAACAAAGCGAATTTCCACGTGCACTTTGCCTAACCATGCCCACAAACAGTGCACTCAGAAAATGCAGAACAGCAACCTCCAGTGGCCACTGCAGCTCAACACAGCTTCAGCAGGCCAGGGGAAGCCCACGTGAGACTATATTTTAGCCTCCTGGCAGATGCAGCTAATGGTCTATGTGCACACCCTGTAGAGCACCAGCTGCTGAAGACTGTCATCTCTACAAATATGTGTTGCAGCATTCACTTATGCTGGGGGAAATCATGGAACCCAGAGTCCAAGATGAAAACCTTTGCAGACTTGGAGATTACTGCACCTTGAGATGCCAAGATTTCACAGGTGAAGAGTAACTTCCCACAGAGGTTCAGTCTGATCTCTGGATACCAGGGGCGTCACTGGCGCCTGGCACACGGGGCACATGCCCCAAATCCCAGCACCAGTGCCCAAGTGTCTGGGATAGGCCCTGCATCTCTCAGCCCCATCCCAGGCTGGAGGTCCAGGGCACGGCTGGCTGCTGCCCCTTCCTCTCCCGGCTGCGGCAGCACCTGCTGCTCCCAGCCCAATCCCCAGCCGGGAATGCAGGCTGGGCCACCTGCAGCAGTGCCAGCCTCTCTCTGCCCCATCCCCATCCCTGGCCGGGAATCCAGGGCCAGGCAGGTGGCGGCAGGAGCCCGAGGCCGGATCGGGCCCCAGCAGAGAATTGGGGTTATGGGGGGTGGGGCCCATGTCCCAGGTCTTTCCCTGGGGCAGCAACGTTCCTGCTGGGTACCACGTGGAATGGATTAGATTGTTACGATCTTCATATTCTTAAGACCACCTCAGAATCTGCTGCGTTCAAGCTCATGGCCAAAAGAGTCAGCTAAGACTCCAGTGTGAGCCTCTGATGGAAAATGCCAGTAGCCTGCTGCGGCCCCAGTGCTCTGCATTACCTCAGGCCAAGGCTTCCTTTGGTCTGTCAGTCAGTACTGGCTGACGTGAGGACCTTCACCCCAAGAGCAAGCCAACAAACTTGTAAAAAGTGCAGGGTAGTACCAGTCAAATGACTCTACACTGGCAATACACATTGGTAGCCAGTAGCTGGCAAAGAAAGGAAGAGTTCTATCCATTCCAAGTGTATCTGATTGACTGGAGCAGTACCAGAGACATCTCAAACCTGCTGTTTTGCCAGTGGAGGCCAGTCTCCTGCCTTCACGATAAGCAGATTTTCTGGTCTGCTGGAACCAGATCACCTTGCTTCAGCTCCTTGGGGGTCTCTCTACCTATCAGGTCCCTTATACCTGCTGTGATTCACCCATGCGTCTCCCCAGTTCTCTAGGCAGTGGTGGTGTCACTAACACTAAGATTTTTGTCTACAGGTAGAAAAAAGTCATGCACATGAGAAATGGCTGCTTCTCTGATCTGTCTTAGGGCGGCACTTCATCTTAAACTGAAACAAGTGCTTTAAAGCTGCTAGCTTTTGAGGGTATTTTTTTTTTTATTGCTGGAAGTTGCTTTCAGGTCAATTGCAGCTCCAAAATCCTTCAGTGGAGAAACATTGCAATCATTGTAAAAATAAATTGTTTGGTGTGCTAAGATCACGTTTACAGTTAATCAAGAAGTGCATGATTCAAGAGAATATTAACATTTAACCATTGACTTTACAAATAAAATAAAATTACAAAGTAATTGCTATGGAATTATTGACAGTAGAACTATTTACAATTTTTACACCCTAACACGAGGAAAACATATGAGAGATCTCCCCAACAAAAATTTAAATCCTATGTAACCAAAAATCGTGATTATTCAATAATCATTGCAGCGCAGCAGGCCTTGAGGCAGACCCAAGACTAAACAGCATTAAGACAGCTCACTAACCAAGATACAACAGGATTTATCTTCATGAGTGTTTACCAAGGTACAAACAGAAGAGGAATTTAAAATAAACCTTCCTAAAGTGCTCCAATTCTTTTCAGTACAAAAATATATAAAACACTAACTGGAAGCATGGCACAAATGGATGCAACACGCACACACAAAGGATAAAGGGCTGCTAGTGATTTTAACGGTATGGACTGGCCTTGAAGAGGAGAAAAGGCTGCTCTTCTGGTTTCTCAATAAGCAGGCTATTACAAAAGGATTTTATAAAATATGTTAAACACCTGGGAAGACAACAAAAAAGAAACATTTAAAAAGCCAACATGTTGGACCAGCCGCACCCACAGTTCACAGCTAGAGGAAGCAGAAACTAACAAGCACTTAAGATAGTGTGTGTCAGAGTGAGGTCAAACCTTGTGAAGACATAGGAATCCTAAGGTGTGAAAGAGGAAGTGATAACAGGCTGAACTGACAGAAAAGAGGAAGCAGCTTTTAGATGGATTTTGAAACTGAAAATCAAAGACTACGAACAACCTCAGCATTTCAAAGCCACTACACTAAATACAAACATGATCCATAATGGTAAGGCTTGCACACAAAGCGAAGAACAGCACAAAAAGTTTCTCCTTGCCTTAGCGCCACAAAGAGCCAAAGGGTAAAGTTAGGTAGGAATGGCAACCTGGAGCTTTGGTCTTCTGATTTGTAAGTAACGTTACTAAAAAGCAAATATTTTGTAGTCAGCTCCTCTACTCCTGTAAAATGAGTGAATTGTTCACTGAAGATCATAAGAAATGCATCAGTTGTCCCAAACCTAAACCTCTTTGGAAGCTAGTCTGCTTCACGAAATAACTGTTTACAAACTAGAGCTCAGTGAAACATCCCAAATGAGCTATTATCTTTTGAAGTGAAGGAATTTGCTGAAATGTCAAAGACTCGGCCCTTGCAAAAATGAACAAGTGATATTTGGGACAGCATGTCATTTGCTAATGGAGTGTCATGCTTCTTCAGGCTGGTCACCTTATGAAAAACAGATAAATGCCTAGCTTGGCACTTCAAACAAACCAACCTCTTTCCCCCCCACAAGTTAAAGGGGCCAGTCATCACAGCAGAGGCATGCGGCGTCCACACATTAACAGCAGTCTGACAAGTGCATTGAAGGCAGATGTTGCCTTTTAAGGTACCTTCTTAGTTGTGGACAAAAGGCCCCATCTGGGAAGAAGCCCTTGGGATGGTCCCAAGGGCCTGTCCAGCAGAGGTGCATGACCACTCAGCGATAGCTACATTCACTTTGTGGGAACAGCATCGATAAAGCAGATTTTTCAAACCCTGGTTATGTTGCTGAGGGGCAATCACTTTACAGACCTGGCTATTTCCAGGGGTCACTGGGCTGTAGTTGAGCTGGGGGCATTTATTGCAGAGAGGGGCAGGGACAGCTGTAGCTAACTCATCCATAGGCTCACAAACAGTTTATCACCTGCAACATTAGAAGGACAAAAATGATAATTGTTTTGGAAAACTGGTTTAGCCCCTCTCTGTCAAACCCCATCCCTGGACTGGTGCCACAACCTATTTGTCCCTCCCACTTCACTCCCCTCTGAAGCCTGGGGCTCTACAGAAAACCTGTAGAGTTTCAGTTTAGAATGGAGAGAACCCCACAGGCCTGCACTCCTGTTGCTTTGATGCTGACGTAAGGAAATGTGTGTGTGTTACGTAGGACTGGAATCTTGGCCCTAGGTCTACGCTTAGGGCTTTTCTTGGTGGCAGTGGACCGGCATTTACACAAGGCACATAAAATGTCTTATGTAAATGCCAGCAACTTTCTAAGCTGCTGGGACACACTGGGGAAAGCTGACTGCAAATCCCTTGCCGCTGTCTTTCCCCTATGTCTCCTGGCTCCCAGGACTTCCAGCACTGACTTCTGGGAGTGCAGCAGTGAGTTCAGGAACGCCAGGCTGACGGCAGCAATTTTGCTGTGGTCAGTGTAGACATAGCCTCAGCATCAGTGGATCAAACGCTGCACTCACTCCTTACCGAGTGGCTCTTTGGTCCTTTATGAATGTCTCCAAAGTCCACAAGTTAGCTCAGAGCTCTCTGTACTCCAAGTAGAGAAGAAATCCAGCCCCGCAGCCAAAAGGCTGAAGCAGAGAGACTATCAAATGAAGACAGAGCCGGAAGCTCATCATGTCCCATGTCCTGATGGCTAACAATGAGAGACGTGTCACAAGAAGCGAGCATCAGGCTGTCTCTGGCTGTGACCTTGGAGCTCTCTGCAAATTGGCACAATGACAAACTGTGCAAGCTCAGCAAGGCTGAAAAGCGGTGAGCAGTGCTTCAACATCATCCAGGGTCCTTATCTAAACACAACTCGGCTCAGTGCAAAAAGATTCAGTGTGAGCTTCTAGAGGCACTTCTCTGGTGCTAAACCAAAGGACTTGCAGCCTGATTCTCCTTGCACACCAGTGTAACTCCACTGACTTTAATGGCATTGCTCCTGACTTAAGCCAGAGAGAAGAATAAAGCCAACAATGTCCAAGAATCACCACAGGAGGTGGCACATGTCCAGCACAACAGACAGTACCACTTAGCCTCCAGATTCTCTTTTCTTCTTCACTGATCACAGATTTCAAGTATATTTGAGTTTTCCAATTACAGCTTAGCTTCTTTGGGGCAATAACCCTGCTTGCCATCGTTTAGCAACTTCAAAACCAACACTACCTCACAGGAGATACTCCTGACAAATCTACAGTGCCTTTTGGGCTTAAACTATTGAACAGCTGAAAACAGTTCAACTGAAGTTAAGTTGGCGCCTTATAGTATTTTATTTGTATGTCGCGTGCTCTACCTATTCAGACAGACCTGTTTATTTAAGAGAGATAAACAGCTAGCTTTCCTCTTAGGCTGGAATAAAGGAGAATATCCAGATGCTTTTGGTTGAGAAACAACACTAACTTGTGCTAAAATGATTTTAGCCAGGGTTTTGTACACCAGCTCCACCAGGAATCACATTTTGGAATGTGTTTTCCAAAATGTATTATGGTTGATAGAGACCCGTTTCCCTTCCTATGGGCATTGTCCCCTCCAAACAATCCCTTTGGTGTGTGTTATCGTACATAGTGTATGTGACCAGAAAGACACTTCTGTGTTCTAAGTTGCATCTTAATTGGATGTAATGCATATTTGAGAACTGAGACATACATTGAGTCACGTAACACACTGAATGATTTCACGAATTATCAAAAGGCAGGGTGCATTACATGAACAGAATGGTATTAATTTTGTTTGTCACCATTCCAAGATCAGCTGAAATCCAACCCATCCAACTGGAGGAGATGTCAAAGCAGCTGTAAGAGAGTTTAGTTAATGGTCAATGATTCTAAATATTCCTTATTCCCTTCATTACTGACACAGTACTGCAGAGCACACTGCAACAGCAGCAGCTTTGTGGCTTCCAGTCCTTAGAGTGATGGCAGACAGACACGAGATTAGACAGGACAGTAACCTATAGCATACTGACTCAGCTTTTTATAGTCAGCATCTTCGGCAGGAATAAAACACCAGTCTCGTAGTACATTTGAACCAACACATGGTTTTTGCTTTGGGAATTTACATACACTCACTGACATGGAGACAGTTCTCTTCCTGATGCGTCTTTAAGGTGCCTTCCCCAAAGACAGACATCAAACCTAGTGCAAGTGTGGCCAGGGAATGCTCTCTCCTAGCCCATTCTCACGTGATAGTTTACACATGTCCAACTCTTTGTTGCCAACTGGGGGAGGTTTTGGCTGTTAGACTTTTTGAATGATGAGAGGTTTACAGTCCCTCTTACATTGTGCACATACTGAGAGTACATTCCACTGAACTCACTAAAAAGTTACAAGATGCCATTCCTCATGAGAGTGGGTAGCTCTTCTCTGTCCCGCTGGCTTTGAGAAGACTGGCTTCCTCTCCGACTAGCTATTAAAAACATCATTAATATAATCCATTACACTGATCACAGCTCTGTAAAAACAGAATTAAAATTCTGTCATTTGAGGGCTTATTGGTAAAACGTCAACATAAAAATCTGCAATTAAAACTGACTTGCTTTCTACTAGCTCCTGGAGATTCACTGAATGGAGCAGATCACAGTAGATGGCAACGTTTAACAGGCTCTGAATTTATACACCTAATATGTGGAAAAGCCAATATTATCTCCAGCTCGGAAAAGTTAGAAGAAAGCGTTACTATGGTGACCTCATTTTGAGCGGTCAGCTGAGAAGCCAGCCAAGCAAAACTGAAGCCGTGCTGCACTGGAGCAGAGGTGGAAGGACATCCACGCTGGGTCTCTGTCGAGCGCCAATCCTTTGAAATGTTATGGCACAAAGACCTTCTTGAACAAGAAATGCTTAGAAAAAAATGACATCTTCCTTGCTGGTATCCTCTTGAGCAGTTAACAGGACCGGCGGAGTGGCCACCAAGGTATGTGCATGAACACTGTTGGGCTTGAGTGGATTCCCTGAGGCTGGATGAACTGCTTCTGGCTGGCTGTCAGTTGAACCGTAAGTCTCTATGAAAGGGAGGAGGAGAGGAAAGACTCATTGTAGTACACAGGAATGCTCAACACAGAAAGACCACGCAGTGCCCCTCATGAGACTCACCTGGCTGGACCACAGTGGTCTGGTTATTTAGGAGGCTAGGGCTTGCTGACCGTCTGTTTTTCAGTGCACTCTCCTCTTTCCCAACAAGCTTGGGTGTAAGCAGCTGTTTCAGGTCAACAGATGCTGAAAAGAAACAAAAAGTTACTTTATGCACCGATACTTCATCCAAACAGCACAATATGACTCCAGTGCTCCAGCCTCAACTTAGGGACCTACATCCACTCCTTAGTACAAAGCCCTTTGGCTGTGCAAGGAACTTAATTTACCTCATCATCTGCTCCTACCACGAGCACTCAACCCCCGCTGACACCCAGCCGCGTCTCTTTAATTAGACAAAAGACAGCCCAACTCCCCAGCGGCCCCTAATGACAATGCTGGTCTGGCGTTGTCAAACCCCTCCAGCACAGACAGGCAAAACCAAATTGGCTACTGCCAATCTCCACACTAGAAAGGTCACCATGAATCTACCCCATACTTCCTACTGGCTGCAACCTGTGTCATGACAGGTCTGACAGGCTAGTTCACCCACATTTATTTTTTTATTCCAAAAGATAAAAGACAAATCAATGGGAATTGAATCACTTCAGACCCGAAAGCCTTCCTGTTCCCAGCTACCAGTCACCCTTCAAACGAAATTTGACACACAGTCCAGAACAGCATGTTTCTGGTGCAGAAAGTCTTGTTGCGTTTTATTCTCAGTTCCACACACTAGCAGTGCTGATGAAAGAAGAATGGAACCCCACAGATTTGGGTTTCACACCTTGCTCATAAGCTGATTAAAAACTACCAAGCACGTTCCTGCTGTGCAGAGAGCTACATAAAAGCAAATTTTTAAAAAAGTTCTGGGAGTGGTGGTATACCATTAAAGCTTTTATTGTCTTGGTTGCCAGCACTTGGGCAGTGGTACAGGGACAATAGGCTGTGTTTGTGTGCTGGAAAGATAAGCCAGCTCATTTTGTGAAAATAAAACCAAGATTAAAACAACAGCACTGAAGGAGAAGCATAGGTGGAACGTGCCTCTCCAGTGCATGGCAAAATCTACTGGAGAACCCTGACATCATTCACGCTATATAAACAGCGACATGCTAGGTGCATGACTAGCATGGAATGAAAAAGGCATTTCTGTAACCGAAAACTAAAGGCCATACTGCTTGGCTCGCAATACAGTGCTTTCAAAGGACTGGAAAACTGTGGTTTTTGTATTGTCTGTCATTGTCAAAGTCACTATTTTAGTACCCAGCTCTTCCAAGCAGAAATTACACCAAGACATTGTGACTGTGTTTGTACTCCTTTCTATTGCTGCTCAAAAGTACCCACTTTAGCTCTGTCCTACATTCATTCCCCTGTTCTGGCCTGGAGAGTCTTGCTCACAGATTACTGCCTTTCAGATTCCAGGGGAGAACATAGCTAGGGATCAGAACCAGCAGCTGTGTGCTAGCAAGTGCATGTCTTCCCCAAGAAAGAAACTTACCTAAACAAGCCATTGCCCACAGGGAGGTGGGGGGAAGTCAGTTTTCTTGCACATTGGTGGTTATCCCAACAGCAAGGCACTGGCACTCAGAATATTACATGGAGCACCAAGGGTAATAGCATTCAAACAATAAGCTAGGGTTTGGGGTGATATTCATTCAGATTTATTTACAACATGTGCCCAAAGCAGAGCTGAATGCCCTCTTTGTGACATCCCCCATTTCCACATTCAGTGTTGGACGGGGTCAGGGAGACCTTGAGTCAAACCATGCTGCGCTAGTTCCAACATTTCATTTTCTGGAAATGATCCTTGGGTTTTGTGTGGCTTTCAGTTGAAGTCACTGGGGTGTCGAAGTGGCCAGAATTTGAGCCAGATCGTGGTGTGGGTGGTCTGTGGTTTCAGCACCATGTGCTTTGTGCACTCACCTGAGCTGTCCGTCCTGTGAGATGCTTTGCTCTTCCCCCCCTTTTCCTTGCTCCCTTTTGTGAAGGTGGCGAGCTTGGTGGGGATTTGCTGCTGAACGGCAGCCTGTTTCTGTATCTGGTTGGTTGCACTTAGCAGGTGTATGGGCACTTCATTCTTCATTGCGAGAACTGGGCGATTCTCCAACGTGGCACTGTCCCTGCGGGCCAGCTCTGGGCGCTCCACATAATCCACTCCTGAGACAGAAACCCTCCCAGCAGACTTCAGATGTGAAATAGGCATCTCAGTCCCCTCACCATTGAAACTGAGGGAATGGTTCAGCATCTGGCCCTATGTGAGAAAAAAAAAATACATTACATGAAACTGATATTGCAGCCCCAAAACAGGCTACAGGAAGGTGTGTGCCAAGGCCTTGGGCCACCCATGTGCTACTGAATAAAGGAAGGGGCGAGACAAGCCTCAGTCCTCGTAAGTCTTGGCAAACTGAACACAGAATCTTGGCAGCTCTGGACCCTGCTTAATAGCATCCCTGGCAGAGGAATACCAAAGGGACCACTTTGGTTGACAACAAAATGCAAACAGGGCAAACAGCAGAAAGGGAGCAAACAAGCCCAACACATTCAGACAACTCAGGCTGTTGGCCAGCAAGCAGGGCACCAAACAACTGCACAGAACTTTTTAAAAAATTGCTTTTATGTAGCTCTCTGCACAGTGGGAACGTGCTTGGTAATTTTTACTCGGCTTATGAGCAAGGTATGAAACCCAAATCTGTGGGGTTCCATTCTTCTTTCATCAGCACTGCTAGTGTGACAGGGAGCTATGGGATGACCTGTCCCAGGCAAAGTTGCATGGTTAAGATGCAGCAACTACTGAAATGAGGGAGATGTCCACTGAGAAGTCTATGTCAAGGTGGCAATTAGAAATCCAGCTTCCTGCTCCAAGGTAACTCAGTCCTTACCTGCCCCATTTCTGGGGAGAAAGTGCCTGACACTGTATTCTGTTTTTTCAGCTTCTTCAGCTGCTCTAAACGCTCTCTCTCTTTCTCAACTGCTCTCTGTGCTTCCCGTAACCTCTCCAGGTCACGCTGATAGGCCTCTCGCTGTCTCTCCAGCTCCTCCCTCTCCTGATTCAAGCGATCCTTCAGGTGCCGACTTTCCTCTTCTCGCTCCTTCAACCGTGCCTCTCGATTATCAAACTCCCTCTGCTGTCGGTCCCGCTCCCGCTCCCAGCGTTGCTGTTCCACCTTCAGCTGGTTCTGAAGCTTCTGCACATTGACGAGTTCTTCTCTCTGCTTCTCAAAGTTGCGCTGTTTTTCCTGCTCTAGCAGCAGGTTACCACGTGTGGACTGCAACCGGTATTGCTTCTCCCGGTCTATGATGGTGGCTCGCTGGATTTCAATGCAGCTGTCCTGCTGTGATATCACTGCCTGGAAGAAACACCTGAACTCAGTCATTAGGCACATGAGCTTGACAAATACAGGAAAAGTGCAGCCGGAGAACGCTGACCAGGGTATAAATCTCAGACAGGAAAGAGACCTATTAAGCTACGCAGCCCATTCCTCCCACCACTGGGGAGGACTGAATTCCCACTTAGAACTTGTGACTGCCACTAACTTGATATAATGCAGATTATCAGTGGGTACAGAGTTCAGAAGCTGGAGAGTACAAAGAAAGCAATAAACTACAGCACTCCGGGTGGTGAGTATTAGGTTTGCCAGTTTAAAATATAAGCAGTCAGGTAAAGAGCATACATACACCGTTCATACAAAAGTCACATTTAAGCATGTCCTGTAGGAAAAAGATACAGTTGGAGAACTGGGTTGACCCTCATTGAGCAAGAATTATGGTGCAGATAATCCTTCAATACGTATGCCAAAAACATGCACTTGTATCTTTCAGAATGATCCATCTTTTAGACCCAAGTATCACTGTGTGTCTGACAGGATTATCTGCACACATCCACACAGGTGTGTGCGCTCTCCAGGAGTAATCATGGGAAGCAGGGAGTGTCTCAGCAGTGAGGAACCAAATGGAGCTCAGAGAGGTAGAAAGACAAATTATTTAAATCCAAATGAACGAAGGACTCCATTCTCTGAGACACGTGGCTTGGCTTCCTCCAAAACACTAGGGACAGTGTTGGTTACTCTGGCACCCAACTCAGACAAATCTGGAGCCTCCCCAGGAAATCTGACATTTCCACAACTGTGATAAATGACCCTTCCCACTTGTGTCTCAGCAGACTGCACAATGCAGCTTCAGACAAAGATCTTGGTTACCTGGAGGCTGAAGAGCAACTGTGACAGCATCTGTATCCTTTGCACAATCTGAGGAAAGAGAAAGGCATTAGATTCTGGGGAGGATGTAGTAGCAACCCATGTTCCCTCTAAGCTGTGCGTGTGCACACAGGTCATGAAACCCATGCATACACCTAAAAAATTGCTTACAAAACAATTCAACAGTGCTAATATTTTTATGCTACTTTAAAAAGGTGTTTTCAAGTAGCATGTTTTAAATAAGGTTTTGTAATTTACAAAATCATTTCTATCACCATATCAGAATAAAATTTAGATATTATTTGCATCATACACACTAGCTTTGAGCGCACTCACTGGTGTGCGCACAAGTTTGGCCACTGGTTCTGAAAATCTGCACAAAAGAAAATTTTTGCACACAGTCTACAATCAAACAATTAGAGGGAACACTGGTGACAACATTCATTTTAGTACCATTCATCTGCTGTGCAGCTAGAGCAGGGGGCTCAAACTCACAGACTGCATGCGGCCCCTAAAGTTATTTCTTGCAGCCCACACCACCACTATTGCTATCGATATTTGAAATATCATTGTATGAAAAGGTTTCAGTGGTGCCACCCTCGGGCTAACGTACGAGTCCTCGAGTGGCCCAAGTGGTGATTTGAATTTGAGACCCCTAAAGCTAGAGCATCAGCGCCCACTAACACCACACTGGAGTCTCTGCAGCAATCCTTTTGTTAGGCTTTCCTCAAAGTAGTGACTTAACGCTTGTTTCCTCCAACACACTACACATACATAGCTGCTGAAGTCTCTGCACAGAGCCGTGTTTTGCCTGAGTGGACGGATAATGGGTGTGTGCAGATGAATGGGAAGTAGTTAGTTCACTATGCCTAACACTCACCTTTGCTGTCAGACAGAATTTTACTCTCTGCATTGCTTGTATTCAAGTCACTAACTGCAAGGTACAGGTTGTAAACAAGTGTGAGTCTATGCACGTTAAAATGCTACATTTTCTTTGTATTCTTTGAAGCCCAATATCATCCCCCTTATATTGTCTTAGATCACGAACATAATGTATTCTAGTACCTCAGATTCCAGGATGGGTGAGAAACTGTAATTATAATCCAGTCTTGTTACATCACTCTGGAAAAAGACACAAGCAACAGATGTCCTAGAGCACACTGTAGATATGGGCAGAATGCATAGAGCTCTTCTCAATGTCCACACACAAACAGGTTGCTTTGTTATCGCTCTCATTTGTTAAAGCAAAGCTTTACAATAAGTATGGAGGAAATTTTACGCCCATCATTTCAATAGAGAACATCTGATTAGCCCCATTCAAACTGCAATGCCAGAATCATTTAAAACAGCATACATATTTGCAGAAATAGAAGACCATATTCCTTCCATACAAGTACTATAGAGAACAGTCCAATAATAATTTATTTCACAAATAGGAAAAAGAGAATTTTCTTGCTTTTTTAAAAATTAATTTTGAATTCAGTGACTAATGTTCATAAGAGCATAATTTAAAACAACGAGCCATATTTCATCTTAGGATCTATTCTCTGAAGCCCCCAAAATCATTGTAATGTTAAGAACATTAATGTGAAGAAAAAAAGTAAAGGGAAAAGGGAAGTTTAGGGAAAAGTAAAGATTTATCTCCTTAAACATCATTGTGTAGCACTGTCTAGATGCCTGGTCACTAATTCAAAGCAGTTTCCTCAAGGGGTTTTGTGCTAAGGAGGGACATGGGAAATATTTTAGTCAAATTCCAAGTTGAAATAGCTGCTCAGTTATTAAAAACTAAATGTAACCATTACATACAGCACAGAATGGACAAGTACTGCAAATGAAAAAAGGTGCCAAATTGAATATGTACAGATTCTTGCACTTCAAGTGTAAATGACAATTCAGCCCTAAAGAACAGTAGTCTTAACGGAGCCAAGTTACAGAGGCGGCTTTAGGTTTTCTGGGGCCCTAGGCGAACACCCACTGTGGGGCCCCCTATAGGAACTAAACTCTTATAACAAAAAGCATAGCATTTTTGTTCACTCTAAGATTTTGGATAGTGAACTGGACAGCTTTTGTATTGCCTATTCAACCGCCAACTTTTTTTCCCCCTCTTTTAGCACCTGACATGTACTTCCTTTTATTACCCAACTCATCTGTCATTGAAGCCCCCATCCACTCATCCTTATTCTTTATTAATAATAATAATAATTTCTTCCCAGTTGAACCTCACAATAAAATCCTGAAAATGAAATGAGTGTCACAACAGATCACAATGCCACATCAGAGCAACCACATTTCCCACATATAAAATTTCATGGAAAAACCACAACAACAAAATCAAATTTCATAAATGTCAACCCATTTGAGTAAAAAAGAATTCTTCCAAGTTTGCATTCTGGGATGGTTTCTGCTAATTCCTCAATATCACAAATGTTGTGCAAGGGCTAGCAATGTCATGAACTAGGAATTAAAAGCTGCCTCCAGCCCTGAAGGAGCGGGGGAGGAAGGGCAATGCTGAGAGTTGTGACCCCCCTCTTCTGGCCCCCTAGAGCCGAACATAGGGGACCCACCCCCAGTCCACCTCCAGTGAGGGTTTCCAAGTTCTCTAATCTACTGGCTGGAAATTCACAAAGGGGTCCCCATTCTCTCAGAACTGCATGGTTATAAGAAGGGAGGGTGGAGGGAAGGGAGCCAGTCACAGGGACTGCTGGCCCTTGTAGGGGAGCAGGCTAAGGGCTAGAATAGATGTAACCTGCTGGGGTGAGGGCTGCTGTGCCCCCAATTTAGTTTCTGGCTGCAGCTGCAGTGGCTGGGCAGTGAGGCTGAAATCGCTACTCCTAGCACCAGCAGCTGTTAAGAAGTCAGGGATAAGGGGCAGGCCTCCCTGCAGCTCTAGCTCAGCTTTCCTTTTACCACTTTTGGTACAGCATGCAGTGGAAACTGCTGCGTGGAGGTGAAGAAAGATAACAAGAGCTCTAAAAAAAGGAAGGAGTCTTGTGGCACTTAAAGACTAACAGATTTATTTATTGCATGAGCTTTTGTGGGAGAATATCCCACTTCGTCAGACACTTTGAAGAGGGAGAACTTACAGAATGGGATGAAAATAAATGCAGGGGAGTGTAAGACATGGGATCAAGTCATACTGCAACAG
>ML682020.1:4730044-4812639 GCA_007922195.1 Podocnemis expansa | reverse complement strand
CTGACCCAATTTGACATGCTGCACCTCTCCAGATTCCATAGTCTCAGTTGCAATTAATTCATTTAGCCATGTCATCTTAAAACTTCCAATACTTTTATATTTCTTGCAATCACTGCAATTGTCTTCCACCACACTGTTGGCTGTACACTTTGTCATTTTGTGTTATGAATTTGTGAAGCTGCTTGTGGGACAGCTTCTGATTTTTTGGTTGTCTGTAATCTCAGCTCACCTTTAGAAGATGGGAAACTATATAAGCAAATGTGTGAGCAATTACACAGATAAGAGCTGATGATCACCAATAGCCAAGAATCAATCTATTTTTTTTTTTTCACAGATTCCTAATGAATGAGCCAATTCTGACTAGATCTCACTCACTGAGCTAAGTGAAGTCACCCTGATTTAGGCCTATATATTACTTGAGTTGATGTTAATTAAGGTCAATGACAGTTTTTCCACTTTACTTAAAAAGTTAGATCAGGCTGCCTTCTCTTTCTGCTACAGTCCCCATCTACCAGTTTTGTGCTGTTCTTGACCGCAAGCTTTGAACTTTCCTTTGCCAGCTTCCAACTGAAAACAGAGCTGTGCTAAAAATACATGGAAGGGACACCTCCTCCTAAAGCCACTGTTTATGGCACTTGGTAAAGATATCAAAATGGGAGGACATGCAGTTTGCCTATAATGTATTGTCAGGGCCATTCACTTAAATGTGAGCACAGGTGGGGTGTGCCTCTTGGATACCACAGAGCCAAGCATGTGTGAATACCTAGTATAGTGAGCCATTGAGAGATCCTGGGATGGAAAGTGCTGTAAAAATGCTGTGTGTTAATAAAGTAACATAAGGCTCTATACAGTTTTCTGTGTTTATTCTGAATCTTGGGTGGAATTTGTGTGTTGTGTTTACCTATCCCACTGTTTCCCAACCAGTGTGCCACAGCGCACAGGTGTGCCACAGCGTTTTTTGAAAAACTACTCAAAGAGCTCTGGATTGGCTCATGAAAATATATGGCTTCATTTGGAAACTACATGGCAGTGTGCTCAAATGAATTAAAGGTAGCAAGGAGTGCCACTGCAATGGCAGAGAAAACATCGCGAATCACTGACATGTGGCAGCAATGACTTGAAAAGGAAACAATATGTTTCCTTACACATCAAAACTCCCCTCCCCGCTGCGTGGCATGAGTTTACCCCCTCTTCTAATCTGCCCCCAGCCCCGGAGCCCCCACACTGGCTCCTCCACTCACCCGCCTCTGCTCCCCGTCAGCCCCGATCGCCCGGCTTTTCCGCTCCCCATCAGCCCCAACCGCCCGGCTCTTCCACTCCCCGCCAGCCCGGATTCTACGCTCCCCGCCAGTCCCGACCGCCCGGCTCTTCCACTCCCTGCCAGCCCCGACCGCCCGGCTCTTCCACTCCCCGCCAGCCCGGATTCTCCGCTCCCCGCCAGCCCCGACCGCCCGGCTTTTCCGCTCCCTGCCAGCCCCGACCGCCTGGCTCTTCTACTCCCCGCCAGCCCTGATCTTCTGCTCCCTGCCAGCCCCGATCGCCCAGCTCTTCAGTTCCCCGCCAGCCCCGATCCTCCGCTCCCCACGAGCCCCGATCTCCCGGCTCTTCCGCTTCCCGCCAGCCCCGATCGCCTGGCTCTTCCGCTCCCTGCCAGCCCTGATCCTCTGCTTCCTGCCAGCCCCGATCTCCCAGCTCTTCTGCTCCCCACCAGCCCCGATCCTCGGCTCCCCACCAGCCCCAATCCCCCGGCTCCTCTGCTTCTGCTCCCTTCCAGCCCCTCCCGAGGCTTCCTGGCACCCAGGAGAAATGCTTTTGGGGCCAGGCATGGCTTGTGGCTGCTGGACCTGCGCTGGGGTCAGCGCTTGCTGCGCCAGTGAGCAGCAGAAGCTGCGCTACTGCTCACTGGCGCAGCTTAGAGGGAACATTGGTGGAGACCTGGGGGCTGAGACCACCCTGCTCTCCCTCAATGTCTGAAATAGCCACTGCTGCCCAGGGATGAGGGGGACAACATCTGCTGAATCCTCAAACATGACTTTGCATTAAAAAAATATATATGTATCAAAAACAGGACTAGTACTTTTTTACCACTATGAACCATTTATATTAACAGTACCTCCCCTGCAAAAATACATAACAAAACTGGCCCTGCCCTGAAAAGTTCACCTGCCTCAGGTTGCCTGAGCAGTGAGCACCATGCACAGGGTTAAGAGTTTGGGATTGGGGGTGGGGGTGGGTGGGGGGTGAGTAAAGCCTGCATATCCACCCATCCTTCCCTGCCCCACAGATACAGACCCCCTCCTCAGGGCAGCTTGGAGGTGGTACCAAGACACCACCTGCCCTGTGCAGGGAGGGGGATGTAAAGTTGGCCCCCAGGCACCAGAGACCCTTGCTGGCCCACTGCCAGAATGGAAGAAAAGAACAATTTCAAATGATCATTTTGTGTTGTGAATCCCTTTAATAGCTGGTCATAAGTGGAAGAGTTGTGCATGTTTCCATTACTTAGCCTCAGCTATGGCAACTGACTGCACTTCACTGGATACTTAACACCTAATGTTTCCAGCATTCAGCACATCACCACACCTGCTTTTTTAGTATTAGCACTCTTTTTCAGTATGTCTGTCTGCCCTCCACCCACCTGGCCCTGCTGCCGGTCCAATCTCCTTCCTTACAGCCCTGGCAAGACTGCCTCCGCCTCCCACCCCTGGAAACTGTGACATGGTCGGTCTAGGTCTGTCTCTCAGCTATTTCTGTGGCCCCCCATCACTGCAGTATTTTGAGTACCTCACATTCCTTAATGCGTTTATTCTCACCCAGCCCTCTGAGGCAGGGCAGTGCTTCTATTCCCACTATACAGTAATGATGGCTGGGGACCTGAGGCATTGAGTGACTAAATGAGTTGCCCAAAGACACAGGAGAGGTAGCAGAGCTGCAAGTTAAATCCAGGTCTTCAGCTACCCTGGCTCCCAATGCCTGACCCGTTTCCCACCTCGCAGCAGCCCTGGCTGGTCCCCAACACCAGTCCTCTATCCCTCCCTTCCACATAGACTCAGCTCAGCTCACCAACTCCCCTGCAGGGTTTCCCTAACACTCCCCCTACACCCCCCAGAACTTCCCAGCACCCCCCCAGTTAGTAACAGTGTTATACCAATTTAGTGAGCACCCCCCCCAAGACCCCCCTACACTGCCCCTAATTTCAAGTCCTGGGTAGAATACTGCCCTCCGGTCCCCTACCCCACCCCCACCCCACATGTCCAGGGGATGGGCCCTCACACTTACCTGAGACCCTGGGGAGGGAAGAGGAGATCAGACACTTTGGTTTGGTGATAGGTGTCTGCTTGCTACAGAGCTGCCTTGCTGTCCAGTGCAGTCTGCTCTCAGCCTCTCCTGAGTGGAGCAGCAGAAGCCCCAAGCAGAGCAGAGCAGGCCAGGTGGGGAACTATGACCCACTCCTCCCCCCCATCCAGCAAAGGAAAGTTTGCCACTTGACAGGGAGAGGCATGCGGGGGGGAGAGGGACGGTGCAAGCCGGCCCAGAGGCTGGGCTCTGCTCTACCACTGGCGCAGCCCCTACTGTCTCTAGAGTGGAACAGCCAGGCCACGGGAGGGGTGGGAGAGGGAAGCCCTGCCCCTGGGCTGGCTGTTCGTCCCTGGGGGTGGGGCCAGCCCGCACACAGGCAGCAGAGGCTGCTTTTCTTAACTTAAAGCAGGGAGCTGAGCAGCGCAGCTCCTCTGCACTCACCAAGGGTGCGGTGGGGGCCCCAGGCCATTGCCTGCCTCGCCTACCCCAAAAGCCGCCTCTGCCAAGTTATTTAACACAAGGTAGTACTCTACTAAGGAGCTTGACAGTGTCAGCTGGTAGGATTTCTGGTTTTCAATGACTTATTGTCTGGGACCACCAGGACATGCATTTAAAATGAGTGAAAAAACCCACATACTGTGTGTGGTCCTTCTTCTGCATCAGAAGGAAGATCTTGACGCTCCACATCTGAACTTAATGCAGGACTTCTTCGGTCCTTCAGTCTCTGGTCACTAGCATAGACCTTTGTCTTAATACTACCATCTGAAAGAGCAAATAACTCAGTCAACACCGACAGAAGATCCGTGCATTATGGAGATTTTCTATTAGGAAAAGCATGTGAAAACAAACAATTTAATGGACAGATGCAGAACAGCTCTAAGGTTGGAAGTCTGTACAGCTCTGCAATTGTGGGGCTTGTCCTTATTTATTTAAAAATCTGTATGGGCAAGGAATAGGGAAAAATCAGGTCCACTGAGAGCTGTGCAAGACCAAAAAGAATGGACAAAGGCAAAAGAGTGTGTGAATTAAAATAGCTCCCGTACACCAGCAACAAAGCAAAGTCTGAAAACATCAGTAGTTCCCAGAGTTACTAAAACATACACTATCATAGCAATTGCTACAAAACTCTTGCTTGAAGCAATGACTGTGGTGGACGGGAGCAGAACTGAAAACAGCGTCTCAAAAGGAAAGTATATCCCATGTGCTATTTTCACACAAACCATCTTTAGCAGGCAGCTGAAACTGCTCCAAGTAGTTAAAAGATGGTGGGGGAGGACACTGTGTTTCATTTTCCAAGTGTGTGAATACACAAGGACTGAGAGGGAATGATGATGTCTGGGATTTTCACTTGTGATACTGTCTTACCAGCAATAGCACTTCTGCCGAGAGGAAACTTGAAAGCTAGCCTCAGAGCCATGCATTTACCAGCTCTGCAGATATGGATGGGGGCTGCTGAAGAGTTGCAGGTTGAGTAAAAAAGGCACCCATTTGTGTTCAAACTCCCCAGACTCCCAGTTCAACCGAATGCTTCTTATGCCAGAAAATACAAACTTGTTTGTGTTTTGTGGTAATTAAAGATATGATGTGGTTTTACAAAAAGTAACTCAGCCCCAGGAGGACAATCTCAAACTAAACAGCTCTGAACTGCTGTCTAACATACTGACAGACAGAGGATCTAACAGGCTGCTGCTGGTGAGGGTCTTATAGTAACCTCTTCTCATTAACCAAGATGAACCTTGCTGAGCCCCAGCTCTGTTTTAGCCTGCATCAAAGCCTTGTTTAGCTGACTGCACTCCTATCACTTCCAGTGTCTAGAAACGTGGTAGAGAAGAGGCGAGTTCTTCTTTGAGTGCTGCTCACATACCTTTAGTTACAGGTGTCTACGTGCCGCAGTGCACGGTGGCTCGGAAAGTCTTTAGCCTTAGCCTGTCAGGTCAGGGCACATGGCCAACGCCCCCTCTGTGCCGCAGCTGCAACTATATAGATGACTGTGACCCTGACCCTCGCAGTTCTCTTTTCCGCCCTCATCGACAGTTTCGGATCAGCTAAAATCTTGCATAAGCAAGTGCCTGTCGCTCTTTTGTTCAAAAATTAAAATGCCGAGCTTTAAACCACATCTGGCGTGTTCCAAAGCTTTGCCACTTGACAATCCTCACAGGAAATGTCTCGCATGCCTGGGTAAGTCGCACCTCCTGGTGAATTGCTCTATTTGCTAGTCCTTTAAACGTGGGACTCCAAGGACAAAAAGCAGCACTTACACACACTCATGAAGGACCACACACTCGCCTCTGATGCCACCCAAGCCACTAGCGCTCCGCCGGTACCCCAGGTGACTTCTGCACCGGAGCCTGCCTGACACCGACCCTCGACGCGGAGCTCAAAGCCGCAGTTGGCATCATCTTCGGTACCGTCACAGCACTGTTCACCTCTGTCCCCACGTTCCCCCTCTTGTGAACTGGGACTCTCTTCGGTACCATCAACACTGCAAGCCCTAGCAATGGCATGGGCTCTGTTCCAAGACCCGGCTCTAGCACCAGCCAAGAAAGCCAGGTCGAAGAATAAGCTGGCTCCTGCACCGAGCAAGCAGTCAATGCAAGAATCAGCACTGCCCTTGAGTCCAGTACGATTGAGCCGCCGTTCGGCATCGCTTAACAGTACCAATGATCACTCCGACAGTTGCTCCTACCAGCACTTGTCCCATGAGCTCTCGGTACCGTGTTCCCAGGGCCCTGGGAGGCGGAGGTCCAGCTCATCCTCTTCGTCATCTCCTGCCTCTGTCCGTTCCCCTGATTCTCCAAAAACTCTCTCTGGTACCGGAGAACAGGCAGGTAAGCGTCGTTGAAAATGCTCCCCAAAACCCATGCCAAGGAAGAAGGCGGACTCGACAACCCCAGTATGGGCTCCGCAGCCTGGTTCCTCCCATGCCACCAAGGCGTCCCAAGCGGGCAGGGGCCAGTCTTCTCCATGCCGTACCATGACCAGAGATTCTTTCAACGACTGGTCGCACGAATGGCTAGACACGACAGTTTATAACTCAACTTTGCCGGTACCATTCGGTACTGTCTCTACCCTGGTCTCCAGACTCCTCGGATATTTCCGATGATGAGCCTGACCCAGACTCTACACAGTGTAGTAGATCTTCAGCCCCTTCGTCGTCCTCCCCAGACAAGCACAACTTCCGAAGGCCCCTCGCATACAAGGATGACTCCCGCGCACAACAGGATTTGCTCCGCCACATGGCGGTGAACTTGAACATAGAACTAGGGGTGGTCCAGGAGGAAACTGACCCCCTCTTTGATGTTGGGGACACTGCCCCACCAGCCAAGGTATCTGCTCCCCTTCACAAAGAGGCGTACAGAATCGCCAGGGCGCGATGGCAGACCCCATCTTCAATTCCGCCAGTATCAAAAGAGGTGGATCGCAACTATCATGTCTCCTTGGACAAGTTTGCATTCCTTTTCCAACACCCTATGCCGGGATCCCTGGTGGTGGACACAGTTAACTAGAAAGAGAGACAGGACCAACCAGGCTTTACTCCCAAGAATAAAGAAGCCAGAAAGCTTGACTTACTCAGCAGAAAGGTCTACGCCACTGCAGCCCTACAGCTACATATCTCGAATCACCAAGCCCTTAAGGTGAGATACATCTTCAGTCTCTGGAGAGCCATGGAGGGGTTTCGTGACCTTATCCTCAAGGACCGCCTCAAGATATTATGAAGTGATGGTTGAAGAGGCCTTGGCCTCCAAGGATGCTCTGATGTCTACCTGGGATGTAGCAGACACAGCCTCACATACCATGGCATCCGCCATGGTGATGTGCTGCTCTGCCTGGCTTCAGGGCTTGGGCCTGTCCCCACAGATGCAGCTTGTCATTCAGGACCTACCATTTGAAGGCCTTGACCTCTTTGCTGAGTCCACAGATGCTAAGTTGCATGGCATGAAGGACTCAAGAGCTACCCTCAGATCACTAGGAATGTACACCCCGCAATCTGCCTGATGCTCTTTGAAACCACATCAACTCTTGCTGCTTTAACTGCTGTAGCAAGTCCATATGTTGAGTTCTTTTTCTCAGTCCTACCAACACCCCCAACGACAACTTGGGGCTTGGATAAAGACAAGGCCTTACTCGAGCAAGGACAGAAAGCTCCGCTCCTCACAGTCCAGCAGGCGCAGGCAGGGTACTGACTGCCTGACGGGGAGTATGCAGCGCTTTTGACAGTTACTTTGAGGGCAGCAAACCCGCAGCCTCAACCCCAACCTTTGCCAACTGCCTACACCACTTTGCACACCACTGGGCTGACATCACAACCGACCAGTGGGTCCTCGAGATGGTCTCGGACGGATATCGCATACAGTTTCGATCAACTCCTCGGGTCAGAAGACCGCCCCCTTGCCCAGACCTCGGCAACCAGGAACGAGATTGCTTGCTCAAGATGGAATGTGACAAGCTCCTCTCCCTCGGGGCCATAGAAAGGGTCCCAAAGCTGGAGCAGGGAAGAAGGTTCTATTCCTGATACTTTCTGGTTCCCAGACCAACAGGAACCACAGACCCATTCTAGATCTCAGAGCCTTAAAAACAAAGAAAATAAAGTTCCACATGGTTTCCCTGTCACAGATTGTCCCAGCTCTGTCTCCTGGGGACTGGTTCGCAGCCCTTGGTCTAAAAGACTCTTACTTTCACACAGGGGGTGTTGCTGCCCTGGGAGGGACCTGGGACACGGGCCCAGGCCCCGCCCCATAGGCCCACCCCCTGGCCAGGGACAGGGCCAGAAGCCGCCACGCCATTGCCGGCAGCTAAGCCCCACATCCCTGGCCGGGGACAGGGACGGAAGTGGCTGTGGGCGGCTGGGTCCCGCATCCCTGGCTGAGGACAGGGACAGAAGGGGCGTGGGCAGCTGGGTCCCGCATCCCCAGCTGGGGACGGGGCTGCTGCCGCCACAGGCGGCCAGGCCCCGGATCCCGGCTTGATTGGGCCAGAGACCGGGAGCGGGGTGGCTCCTCCAGATCCGGGGCATGGCCACTGGGATTCAGGGCACGTGCCCCGGGTGCCCAGCGCCAGCGACGCCTCTGCTTTCACATAGCAATACATCCCTGCCACAGGAGGTACTTAAGTTTCACCACGGGGGGAAATCACTTCCAGTCCACATCACTCCCCCTTCGGGCTCTCTCTGGCCCACAGGGTGTTCACAAAGTGCATGGCGCTGGTCGCTGCATTCTTGTGCCGGCAGGGCATAAAGAAAGATCTACCTCTACCTAGACGATTGGTTAATACACAGGGAATCAAGAGCTCAGGTAGAGCTCAATGTCAGAGCAGTAACCCACCTGTATGGGCCCCTCATCTCTGCATAAATCAAGAAAAGTAAAAAAAACCTGCCAGTCCCAAAGCATAGAGTTCATAGGAGCTCTCCCAGATGCTCACAAAGGGAAGGCTTCCCTGCCCGCCTCAAGATTTCAGTCCATCTGCACCATCATTATGGAGTTGCAAGAGTTTCAAGCGACCATAACCTGTCGCTGCCTGCAACTGCTTGAGCACATGGCAGCTTCCACCTCTGTGATTCAGATGGCATGCCTGAGAATAAGGCCCTTCCAGGTCTGATTCTTCACGGTGTTCCACCCATGGAGAGACCCCCCCCCGTCCAAGGTGTTGTCGGTTCCCCGAGATATCCTGGGGGCACTACAGATCTGGAAGGACCCCCAGTTTGCCATAGGGGGAATTCCCTTCAAAATGCTAACACACACAGTGATACTGATAACCAATGCCTCAGACCTGGGGTGGGGGGCCCACATTTCAGGGTGGGCTTTCCACCCAGGGACTTTGGTCTCATGCAGACGCCTTCTTCACAGAAATGTGAAGGAACTGCAGGCCATCAGATTGGCTTGCACGACTTTTCTGAACAGGACACAAGGCAGGTCAGTCCAGGTTCTAACGAACACTTGCAGCCACGTTCTATATGAATCGGCAAGCGGGTGTCCGCTCCCCAGCTCTCTGCAAGGAAGTGTGCAAACTCTGGGAATTAACCCTGAAATATAATTTCACTCTGGTGGCAGCACACCTACCGGGAGTGGACAACGGGCTGGTAGACTTGCTCAGCAGAAAACCCCTAGCAAATCACGAGTGGTCACTCCACAATACGGTGTTCTCTCACTTGGTAGACAAATGGGAAATACCCAAGGTGGACCTGTTTGCGACACGGCAGAACCGCAAGTTTCAGCAATTTTGCTCCTTTGGGTCAGGAGGAGGGGTCACTCACCGACGCCTTCCTCATCACCTGGTCAGGCCCTCTAATGTATGCCTTCCCATTGGTCCCATTGATACACAGGATCCTTCTGAAGATAAAGATGGATGGAGCAAACATGGTATTGATAGCCCCAGACTGGCCCAGACAACACTGGTTCTCTCCCCTACAGGCCCTATACATACAGGCCCCACTCCATTTCTCCCTGTGGATGGACCTCCTGACACAAGACTCAGGGCGCCTGTGGCACCCGAACCCAGGTCACCTGCATCTCACAGCCTGGAGACACTTTGGCTCAGTGAGCAGAAAGGGATCTGCTCGGACATGGTTAGGAAAGGTCCTGGTCAGTAATAGAAAACCATCCACCAGGTCCACCTATATAGCCAAATGGGAATGGTTTTCCAGCTGGGCTTGAGGTAAAGGAGTAAACTCTATACTAGCTCCTTTACACCTAATCCTTGATTATCTGCTAGACCTTAGAGACAAAGTTCTCTCCCTTTCCTCACTGACAGTCCACCTAGCAGCGATATCAGTCCTCCACAAAAAGGTGGATGATGTCTCTGTTTTCTCCCACCCTACTTCCACTACGTTCCTGAAGGGGTTCAAAAGACTTTTCCTACAACCCCGTGAACCCATTCCTCCTTGGGACCGGAACATGGTGCTCCTTCAGTAGTGCATGAACCCTTGGACTCATGTACCTTACTGGTACTTGCCTGGAAGGCAGCCTTTTTAGCAGCAATCACCTCAGCTAGAAGGGTCTCACAGTTGAAGGTCCTTTCCTCAGAACCCCCATATACGAGGTTCTTTCCCGATAAAGTGGTACTGTGACCCTACCCCTTCTTCCTCCCTAAGGTAGTTTCTCCTTTTCACCTCAATCAGGAGATTTGCTTGCCAGTATTTTTTCCAGACCCTCAGGTTATGGAGAACCAGAGGTGGCGACACACTCTGGATGTGAAAAGAGCACTCCTAACATACATCGAGCGCACAGATCTGTTCCGCAAGACCTCCCAACTCTTTGTGGCGGTCGCTGAACCCAAAAAAGGTCTTCCAGTGCATTTCCAAATGGATAGTAAATTGTAACAAAGGCTGCTACGGAAGGTTGAATATGCCCCTTCCTGGGACTGTCAGGGCTCATACTACCAAGGCCCAAGCTTTGTCAATGGCCTTCCTTGCCAAGGTCTCGATCCAAGAGATCTGCAGGGTCGCTATGTGGTCGTTGGTGCATACCTTCATGATGCACTATGCTATTGTCCAACAGGCTAGAGAGGATGCCGTGTTGGGCAGAGCTGTGCTCAGCGTGGGCAGACTGTAACTCCTCCCATCATCCTTGGGTATGGCTAGCAGTCACCTGTGACTGAATGATGTGAGCAGCGCTCTAAGAAGAACGGTGGGTTACTTACCAGTAACTGTCCTTCTTTGAGATGGGCTGCTCACATAAATTCAGGTCCTTCCCACCATCCCTACTAACAGAGTTGGCAAAGGTATAAGGGACTGGGAAGGTCAGGGTCACGGTCATGGTCACCTATATAGCCGCGGTTGGCGCGATATAGGCATAGAGGAGGCGTTGGCCATATGCCCTGACCTGACAGGCTAAGGCTAAAGATTTTCCAAGCCACCATGCGCTGTGGTACATAGATACCTGTAACTGTATGAATGTGAGCAGCCAATCTTGAAGAAGGACAGTTACTGGTAAGTAACCCACCATTCTCTATGGCATTTGAAAAGCAACAGCTAGGGTTATAATTGAATTTGAAGATTTGAAAGCTTCTTGCTGCATTCAAACACTCAAGCAATGCTTCTGCAATTTCTTGGCTTTTGTTGGCTCAATATTGCCAGAACTGTGCCTTTCTCTCTTCTGTCAAGCAAGGAGTGAATGCTTTTCAGAAGCCTTTCACAATGCTTGATTTGGTGGCTGACATTAGCAGGCCTAAAAAGCAGTGGTAAATGATCCAGATATGATGGGATCTGTTTTACTCAAACCGTCTAAGATTACCGCATAGCAGGACCAGTCAACAGATTGTAACTTCCAGTGCAATTTCAGGAGGGATCAAATGAGAGGTCTGCACACCAACACAAATCACAAGCAGTTGGTGGTGTGAAAATCACTGAAAACAGACCTTGTATTGGGTGGCCACTAATACTTTATGATATAAAATAAAAGTCAGGAGTGTAGCACTTCCCCTCCATTGGGCTGGCCTGAGCATGCCAAAGTCTTTGGCATCCCAGAAAGAAGTTCTGGTCTTTGGTGAAAGCCCAAAATTTGAGTTGTTCATAGTCGTTCCTATTATACATCCATAGGCTACTATGGCTATTGAAATTGCCAGTGTGAATGGTAGGATAGCAAAGGGGTAGGAGAAGACAACTTTCATGCAATCTTCCATTATGTGTGAAAACATGACAACTGTCATCTAATGGGTAATCAAGTGACTTTAAAGGACCTCCCAATCGACCCATCACTGAGAATTATGCACCTCAATAGTGAGGGCCTGTTCAACATGAAGTGGAATTACACCACAACAATCCCACAGACCCAAAACATCTATGTCCTTTCACTATAAAAAACATGCTTGAAGAGCGAAGGCCATTTGTGAAAGATCAACAGATACAGCCTTGTATCTACAAGCCATCACTCTAAATATTGACTCATAACATACCTAAAGCATGATCTCAAAGGATTCTGTTCTGGTCATGCCTATCACAAACCTTTATTTAATCACCACTAAGATCAGAAATCTGACAGTCAGAAATGTGCATTAGCCGCCATCAGTGGAATGGCCACACCAGGGTTACCAACACCAAGTCATCTTATTATCCACATCAATTATTTCCACAGCCATCATAGCCCCAGGAGCTGTCACAAAAACAACTGTGCTGGAGAACAGCTGACATGCTGGGCTTTCACCAAAGAGGTTAGTACGGTGACCAGACTGCCAGCTCCCTCTCACCAACACTCTGGGTCTGTAGCCCCGTCCCGCAACAGCTCCCAGTTTCTTACTTTTGTTGGGCACTGTAATGGTGCTGTCATATCCTCCAAAAGTCTCTGCTCTCCTGGGTGGCCCCAACCCACAGCTGTCTTCAGGACAAGAGGTCACATTGGTTAACTGTGTGAAGATCAAGTTCTGGAGATTCTCAACTAGGGAAGAGGAGCATAGGTCATTTTAAAGAGTCATGTCCATGCAATAAGGCATTTGCACCATCCTAATGTGTTAACTATCTATACACTCAAAACTCTGATATGCACTGAGGGGTCAGACTGAGAGCCTCTTACTCACAGCCTCTTTACAGCACAGACATATTTTCCCTTACCTCATACCCTGAAACCAAAGAGTGTATATGAAAATGACAGATCATCCTTAAATGGGGCCTCAGGTTATTAGGCCAGTCTGGGTGGGCCTTCTGAAAACTAAATCAATGACTCTTCACAGATCAGCCACCAAATAAGATGTTTGTTATCAGTACTCATGCCATCTTTGCTCATATGGCCAGCAAAGCCTCTCTTAATTTGGGACCCTTGTAACCTCAGGGAAATGCTGAGGGCCCTCAGAAGCCATACGTCACAGAATCACAATTAGGCTCCATAATTTGATCTAACCTGTAGGGAATGTCCACATTCTCCATCTCACAGCAGAGAACTGAGAATTAAGTGTTCTGACAGCACTATGCAAGTACTAACTTCTGTCTACACATATGCACACAGTTTGGCACTTACTTTCTGTCACTGCAGATTTCAGGATCACCTCTCCTTGCAGATTCTCTGAGGTCTCCCCTCTAAGGAGGAGTTTAGATCGGGTACCTTGGGAAAGACCTTCAAACCCATTCATTTCAGCCATTTCTAAATAAATCTGTTGTTTCTCATTTAGACTTTGCATAATCAGATCATCTTTCACGCTCAAACGATCTAGGGGGAAAAAAATTAATTTAACCCCCAAACGAGTTAAAAGAGTTAATCCCCAAAGCACAAAGAACATTTCAGAAGATCATATTGATGGATTCTGTGTTCCTTTTGTTTATCTGAAGCTCTTGTTTTCATTAATATCAAGAAAAGGCCATCTGGCAGAAAAAGAACCAGAAAAGAACAGCCCTAGTGGGTCAGAACAATGGTTCATCTGGCCCAGTATCCTATGTCTTGCAGCTGTCAGCACCAGATGCCTTAGAAGGAATGAACACAACAGGGCAATAGTGAGTGAGCCACCGCACTGCCCTGTTCCAATTTCTGGCAACCAGAAGTTTAGGGACACTCGGAGCGTATGATTGCAGCCTACCCAAGATGGACCAATGCTCCAGAAACATCTCAAATTCTTTTTTTAACCCAATTATACTTTTGGCCTCCATGATGTTCCCTGACAAGCAGCTCCACAGCTATGCCAGTTTTAGACCTGCTGCCTATTAGTTTCATTGTGGGATGCTCTAGTTCTTGTGATATGTGCAGATGTAAGTCATACTTCTCTACTCAGCGAGGGAGCTGTGTTAGTCTATGTACAGCAAAAACAACCAGAGTCCTATGTCACCTTACAGACTAACACAGTGGTTCCCAACCTTTTCAAGGCCAGGGACCCCTTTTTAAAGTGAAAAAAACTTGGTGGCCCCCTGGATGCTGCCAGCAGAATCCGGCCCACTCTGGTGGTGCTGCCGGGATCCGGGGCCAGCCAACAAGCAGTGCCACGGCCCCCAGGCCCTGCCAGGAGCCACTGCAGCCATGGCCTCCTGCTCCCCCGAGTCTTCCCCACTCATCGGCCCATTCTCCGACACTCCCCCCTCTGCTCGTTCCTCATCCTCAACCCCCTCCGGGCCCCTTTCCCCCCAACCTGGCCACCAGAGCTGCTGCACTTGGCCACGCCACAGGCTGCTCTCTCTAAGCACGCATCTGAGCATGCACAGGGTGGGAGTTTTAAAAACTCTCAGCCGGCACAGCTCCCTGCCGGCCAGAAGACTGTCTTTCAGGTGGGCAGGGGCCGCGGCTGCTGGCCATGCATGGCGGGGAGTGTTGGGTCAGATGCATTTGATGAAGTGGGTTGGAGCCCACAAACACTCATGCCCAAAGAAATCAAAGTCCATAAGCTGCCACAGGACTCTGGTTGTTTTTACTTCTCTATTCACTTTCTTTATATCATTCATGATTTTATAACCACCCCACCACCACTTTGTCATCTCTTCTCAAAGGTGAACGTTTCCAGGCTTTTCAATTGCTCCTCATACAGAGGCCATTCCATATCCTGAATCATTTTTCTCACATCTCAGTAAAAAGTGAGAGATGCTTCTCAGCTATGTTATTTAACTGCAAGAAAAGTCCAATTTACTTGTAACCCTATGATAGTCTGCCTGAAATTATCACTGGACGAGGTCACGTTCTTAATCATAAATGTCCACCAAGAATAAGAGTCAGTGATGCTGAGAAACTGTTCACTCATTTTTTGCATAACCCATTACCTTGAAATTCTTTTAACTTAGCAAGTCTTGCTTCAGCCAGTCTCCTTTCTTCTTCAGGTTCACTGAATGGTCTTTCCTCTTCATCAGGGCAACTACAAAATGATGCAAGGGGAGGAAATTAATATGATTTATGCATAGATAACCTACGTTGGCCCAAACCCTGAAATCCTTGCTTCTGAGGGGCTGTATCCTGCAGCCAGTTCGCTACCCTCCCCCCAAACACTATTGCTATGTCAGGCAAGTGAGCAAACACCCTTCCTAGGAGGCTAAATCTTTGGACCAGGTCAAGACACTGACAAAACCCTTCCTCTTCCTCACATCTGCTGTGATCTGCCTCTTTCAGGGAAGCATATGCAAAGCAACATGCTTCATTCTTACAAAGAGCATGAAATACAACAGCAGAAAGTAAAAACCAGGAGCTAGTTAAATCTATCCAGTTTCCTGAGAGAAGGCACCCTGATGTGACTTATATTTTCATTAGCTAGAGTATGAGATAGAGTCTGAGGGACCAGGTTAGTCAAATTTACCTTCACCCCAAAAGGTGGAATAGTCAGCTGTTCCAAGACGTCAAGCACATGATCAGAAAATGCAACCCTGTCACTTTCAGTCATAATTTACCTTTCCACAGCTCTGCGAATGTGCGCCATCCATGAATTTCTCTCTTCTTTGGAACTAGTGTGAATTTCATACATCTCTGGGCCTTTTAATGAGACACTAATTAAGAACATTGCTTTCTCCTCATTAGCTACCTCTCTTACAATTAGCTTTTGCAATGAAATAACTGGTGGCTTAGAGTCCTGAAAAACAAAAATGTAAGTAGACATTAGATTTTGCTGCAGTGCACACAGCAAGACACATCTTTAGGGTTAGGGTTTTGTGTCTGTCTGTGAAAAAATGAAGACAAATTGCACTGGTGTAGTTTTGTTGCTGTGATCCTTTTATGTTGTCCTACACGTGGCACTGAACAAACGAGTCAAGGATCTACATTCTAAAACCAAGAGAACTGCAAGCTGTGAATTTTGGCTCTTCAGAATTCTCCATGAGGAAGGGCAGCTTGAAGTAGTTTGGACTTTGCTTCTTTAGGTAGTGATAAAGAGAGCAGGGAAAAAAAGATGCTAAATGGAATGATACCCAAAGTATAACAATGAAAGGAGAGAGCAGCAGGTTAGCTACAAAACAAACTGGAAAGAATAGCTTAGAGGACAGGACCACCAGGTCAGCTTCAAGTCTAGGAAACTCACCCCAGGTCCAAAAGGTAAAATGCAGTATAGGAAGAGTTTAACACCCACTCTGTTCAAAGGGTTCTACTGGTATCTCGTGTCCCTAAGTGCACATCAAAACAAGCAAAGAGTCCTGTGGCACTTTTGAAGACTAATATTTATTTATCACATGAGCTTTTGTGGGAGAAAAATCTGACTTCAGACACTTTGAAGTTGGAGTTTGTCCCCTGGAAGGTCGTGCAACAAATAAATTTGTTAGTCTTTAAAAGTGCCACAGGACTCTGCTTGTTTTGCTGAACTAGACTGACATGGCTCCCCTCTGGAACTTAACTACACATCGTATTTCAGCCAACCTATGTCACTTAGATACCCCATCAGAAGTGTGAAAGGAGTCATTTTGCAGGCTGCTAAAATGCTCCATTTCCTCAGCATAAATCTTGGGGGAAAGCAGAGGGGATTCCTGAAATGGTGACATCAAGAAAAGCAAGTTTTGCCAGATGTCTTTTGAGTTACTCCATAAGCTGTGGGTTGGCTCAGGTCATGAGCTGGTGTCATCATGACAATGCAAGAGAGTTGGGTAGACCCATTCTCTCTGCTCCCCTCTCTATTTATCTAGGGGAGGTTAGTAGTTAGCTCATTTTAAACAGATCCCATAAACAGAAAGGCACCAGGAATAGATCAGTCCATGACTAGGGACAGGCAGTACAGAGTGCCTGGCCTCATGGAATACTAGTGATTAGAGGTGGTAATGAGTGGCTGGATGCTCTTTAGCATTCTCACACACAATATTTAAGTGCTTCTGTAGGAGGAACTGAGGTAGTGAAGTGGATTTCCAAATACAGTAACAGCCCCATGGGGCAAAAAGGATGAAAAAGGACACAGAGGGCAGCAAAAGAAGACATCTAAACTCAAAAAAAATACTCCAATCCACAAAGCATGCATATAGGCTTAAAATTTTAAAGTACTTGCTTAAATCCCACTGAAGTTGCTGTGACACTATGCATCAGGGACATTCAACCCCAGCCTTGATATGTTGAAGGATATCAGAGCAAAGAAAATAATGATTTAAAACAAAACCAAAACCTCTTTCAAAATCTTAATTAGTAAATCCTGTTCATCACTGCTGAACTTTGGTCAGTACAAAACGTACACGACTGTCCTTTGGTAGCAAACTATGCAGCACCCTGAAAAACAAGCACTTCCCTTGGGCAAGTGCTCCAAAGTACTGCAGTAATTATATACGTTAACACTTTCAGTTGCGTATGCTGCACACAGGCTACCATTTCTCCAAAGAAAGATTCCTTTTCCTTTATCAAGTCTCCAGTGAACACAGAGAGCCAGGCGCTAGAGCCCCATTCACTAAAGAGCTGTTTGCAGGATTTCAAAGCAGGGTTCTAGTACACATCCTCACATGCTGCCAGCACACACAAGAAGCCATGCCAGAACTCAGTGACAGGGAGAGAGCCAGCACAAGAACTGGGGGGACCAAGAAAAGAACACAAAGCAGTGCTCAGTGCAAAGAAAGTTAGACAGTTTGCTTGGGTTAGTAATTCCCTATCAAGAGAAAAGGACAGTGGCTGAACCAGGTTAATTTTACTTCAGCAGTGACCTGGATTGTTTTCTAATCTTTTTCTTTCAAGTATCTTCTTTTTTTGTTTCTCCTATATGCAGCTCTTAAGGGGGGGGGTATTTTAACTTTATAGGAACAGACTTTCTGCTCCCATTACACTTGTGTCTATTGTGTACAATGACACATCCACTTTGAGTTGCAACAGATTCTCCTCTCAACTAGCAGAGATGAAATCTCCACATTAGCTGCTATATGGGTCTGAATTCCATAAGCAATTCACATGTTTATGAAATATCCAGCAAAATTAGGCCTTAATTTCAATTGGAGAGCTTGAGCACTATCTAATACGAATATTCAACAGGAATTTGCTACCGGTATTGTTCCTTTAATCACAGTCACTTTCATAAATACTGTTGAATGAATGTTTTAATGAAGCAGAAAGATACATACCACTGACGCAAAGGTGTATTTTTGATCCTTTTCTTGTAGCAGCAAAAGCACATCAGTTAACAGGACAGCCAGAATATCTATCAAGGCAGCAGAAGAAAAATTAAATGGTTTTAAAGCCTCAAGTCTGAGAAAAAGACAAGCAACCACTTGTGTTAATGCTCCAGTGTAAATGCTGAACATTCAAGATGACTTACAGAAAATGTTTTGGTACCAGTATCCCTTCATTACCATTCTACATTTTGATGCACCATTCTGTGAAGCAGCCTACCTGGCTGGATTAAGCAAGGCCTCTGCAGCATCTCAGTCATATGGTCAGTACACATGTTTTCCACAACTTCATTTTAACTTAAAAACAAATCAATGCTTTTACTGCAATTAATATGTAAAAAACTATAGATAGTAGGAGTAGAACCTTATGTTAGTTATTTTATATTGGCTCATATATTCAATGCCTTGCAGATTTTGTCTCATAAAAATGGCTGGACTGGATCAGACCAATGGTCCATCTAGCCCGAAGTCCTGTCTCTTATATTTGCTAGTGCTAGATGCTTCAGCAGGAAAGAACAGACTTTACTGGCTTGTAACTGCCAGGATTGACTCTGAAGTTTTGTTTAAAAATTGGCATCACATTAGTTATCTACCAGTCATCTGGCACAGACTGATTTAACCAGTAAGTTAAATACCACATCTGATGAAGTGCGTTGGAGGCCACAAAAGTTTATGCCCAAAGAAATCTGTTAGTCCATAAGGTGCCACATGACTCTCAATGCTTCTTCTGTACACAGACTGTAGCAACCCTTCGGGAGGAAGCAGTAAACACTTTGGTCAGTGAGTCCCAGGACAGCCAATAGGAACAAAGTGCAGGTTTTTGAATTGGAACAGCCACCTTGCCTGTTCCTGTTTGGATGAAGCAGAGCTCCTGGAAGGATCAGGAGGAAGCCAGAGGGGCCTGAGGAAGAATCCAGCAACATTCTTACCAAAGATAAGTTAAGTTGTTACTGACCAGGCGTGGGTAGATCAGGGAATGTGTACTTAGAAGCAGTCAGGGTATTTTCTTTGTTTTTGGCTTGTTTTGGATTTCTCTGTGCTGAGCACATGTACCCCCCCCCCCCCGTAACTACCTAAATTAAACCCCAGAGAAGCAACTATCTTGTGTTTTTTTAGCTGTTCTTTTTAATTAAATTTTCTGCCTTTTAAGCTCTGCTTCTGTGTCCTGAAAGGCAAGAGGTTTGTGTGCATGTGCCTTAGACTGCACAGCCAGCTACTAAAGGGAACTCTGTTCCAGTTCCAGCTCATATTGCAGCTGGAGTTCAGTCACTTTCCAGAGGGAGGAATGAAAGTGACTGCAAGTACCTCACAGGAAGGAATTCCCAAGTGTGCCTTCCTGGATTTCCAAGAGGTTTTTTTGCATTTGGGTGGTGGCAGCAATATCACTCCAAGGCCAGGAATTGGAGGCCTTGGAGAGTTTTAAGATCAGACTTTAAAGCCAGTGGCTTTTAAGGCCTGTTGCAGGCCCTACCTTCTGTATTCAGAGTGCCAGAGAGGGGAACAGCCTTGACACAGACTAACATGGCTATCCCTCTGGATATTAAATACCACAGTTAACAGTTATACAATTTCATATTCAAGTTCCTTCAGAACACTTAGGTAAATCCCATCGGGTTCTGGCGATGTCTTTTTGTTGAATTCAACAAACTTTTTACAGGAATACAAAAGGAACACAAACTATTTGCAAAATATTTGAAGATGAAAAGTTCTCCTGACGCACAGATTAACACATAAACCCAATCTGTCCATGAAAGAACAGGTATCTAACCCAGCAGCAAAATCTTATCAAACTGTGAGAAATCAACAGGCATCAGATACCTCTGGCTACATCAGATGAGTTAACGAGTTCTCTCAAACTTTTCAGCAGCCAAGTTGTTAACATGTTTGATTTGTGGAAGCCGTTTTGATTTTCTGGCCAGACAGTCAGTTTGTGGAAGGAAGGTGTCATGAGGTTGACGTGACAATTTTTCAAAGTGTAAACTGGAGCTCGCACAAGATAATGTCTTTCCACAGGAGTCTGAGAAGGTCTGACTCAGAACCTTGTCATCTACCTAAAAACCTCCCATTTGTCTTAGACAGAGGAGCATATAGGTTATAAGCAAACTGCATAAGGAATTTATTGTGTACCATTATAGAATTGCTTATTTGATAAGTCGGAAACAGAACAAGAGCTGTTTCCTCCAATACCCTATTAAATTAGGTTATCATCATCCAACTTTATATTTAAATAGATTAATAACAAACAATTACTAATCAAATGAAAATCTTATCTCCTAGTTGTGCATTTCTACTTTCAGCCTTTTTTTACTTACCTTTGAGCCTCCCTGATGCTGCTTTCCAGTACAGCATCCCATCCAGCAGGAGCCGCCGCTGCCCCATGTCATCCTTTCGGAAGAGCAGCCCATTCTTGAATTTCCCTGATGATTTCAGCTCCATTTTGTACATAATCTCTCTAAGACGCTGCCCCTTTTCACACTCATTTACCTTGGCATCTACATGACTGATCATGTCCTTAATTAAACTGAGTGCCTGGGACAGATCTTCATAATCCTTAGTGCCAGCTATAAAGAGGCAGAGAATTAGTTAAGTCTGTTTTTGCTGCAGAATTTAAGGAAATAATTCATAAAATGAAAATTATTTAGATTTTCAGGGTATCAAATGCCCCTTCTAAATAACCCCAACTACCACCTTATGTGACAGACTCTGTGCTTAGAAGCTGAAAGTGTTTCTCTGTAGCATAAAAATTAAAAAAGTCAAAACACTTCAGATCAAATTGAGAGGCTACGGCACCAAAATTTCTTCTGTTCAGAATTAAATCCAACACTGCCTCTGAGCCTGTGATGGGCTGGGATTAATTTGTGTGGCTCAACAACAACCCCTTCAACTGATAATGGAGTGAAGGGTCAGGGTCTCTAAACAATCCTCCATGTTTAAAAAATGCTGGTGCAAAGGAAGACAGCCAGGACACCATTGGCAGATACTACAGGACAGTCAACTCTACAAATAATTTACCTTCTGTATTCTGAATAATACGCTCCACCAGCACTGGATACTTGGTAATACGTTGAGTGACTAGGAGGATACACTCCTGGACACCAAGTCTCCTCACAATAGAGGAGTTACCTATTTTCTAGGGAGCAAAAACAAAAAACAAAAAAAACAAAACAGAGCAAGCGGTTAGTCAGGTCTAGGTGCTTAAACTGCAAGCTGAGATACAATCCGCATTTGATATAGTCCTCCTCGGTCTCCTCCCTGTCCCCACTTACACGTTCCTTTCCTCTTGAAAGGTCTCTTTTGTGCAACAAGATCTTTACTGATGGACCCTCTGGGCATTCTCACACCACAGCCTCATGAGTGTCAACCACAAATTAGCACAAACCAAACCCAACTTGGACTTGCATCACAGGAAAAATATTGTTATTTCCAGCTAGTGCACAACAGACCTGGACCAACTTCAAACGGTTGGTGTTCCCATTTAATGATGGATTATCTTTTTTCTTTCAATGTGCCCACTTTTTAAATTGTATTTATAAATATTTTCTAATCAGATTCAACAGTCTAACTGAGCTGAAATATACTTGCTACTGAATAGTACACAGGTGTCTGTCCACTACCAGAGCTTTAGAATTTAATGCTAATAAATCTTGATGACTATTTAATAATGCTCATCAATCCACTTCTACAAGCATCAGTACCCCAGTCAGTCCAATTCCAGGTACCCTAGGATCCTGGAAGCAGAATGGAGTACAGATTCATGGCTCTTTCCTTCTCAGAAAGTAAGTGTCTTCCATATTTGAACTCATTATTTAAATTCTTAGAAGTGATGAATTGTCCCTTTTAAAGACACCATATAAGAGCAACTAGTACTCAGAATTACAGGACTTTAGGATTTGGAAAATTCCACAGATCCGGACCATGCAATGTTCAGCTAAGCTCCGAGTTAATGCCTTACAATTTCTCTCTGTTATATCATATCCAAAAATCACATTCCAGCACACAAGAGACAGACACATACCCAGGAGCCAGTCTGTTGATTCTAGAGATGTCACAGCGAGGAAAATTATAACAGCCATAGAACCTTGTTCTTATATAGAATTTCATAAAGTAGATCTCAAAGAAGTCACGTGTGACTACCCCCATTTTACAGATGAGAAAACTAAGGCACAGATGTGTGGATTCCTATGCAGATACAAAAATGTGGCTCCGCATCCACTCATGATAGTGTCTATCCAGTCCGCGAGCTGCATCTGAGGTTTCATCTATATCCATAACCACATCCACAACCAAGCTTGGGTTCAAGGTCAGCATTTTAGCCTTTGATTGGCTTACTTCCCACATAGGTCCTGCCCCCTTTTTCCTCTTCTTGTTTGACAGTACAGGGTGCAAACTGCAATCAGATTTCCTTGGCCACCAACGAAATCTCTGATTGACAGCATGTGAACTGCAAACAAGATAAGGAAGAAGTGGGCAGTGAAGTCAAGGGGGACTAAGCCAATCAAAGGCCAGCATGCTGACTGACTGACAGTGAGTGGTGACTCTCCAAGCCCCAGCCTGTTGTGACAGACTCTGATTGGCTGGCAGACCACAATCAGAGCTGAGCTAGGATCGGCTGGTGCCTCTCCTTGTTCCCCTGTGTGCAGCTGACACAGATCAGAACAGCAGCTGCAGTTATGGATCACACCCTTGGTAGATAAAAATAGAATCTGCAGGTCAACCTGCAGCAATAGGTCTGTGGTTATCCGCAATATCTGTGGATCTGCAACAGACACCCACGGATCCGCAGGGTTCTACAGATGTGCGGTGACTTGCCTAAAGGTCAGCCAGGAGGCCAGTAGCAGAAGCTGGGTTTTCCGAGTTTCAGTCCTGGTCTTTATCCAACAGGCCTCTCAAAAACTGAACTGTTTTCTTTGCAGACTTTGTTACACACCTTTCGGCTTTAAGTTTGGGTCAATTAAAATCAAGAGAATTTCAATGCAAAACCAAACCCCAAAATCAGAGATATTTTGCTGTTCAGAAATGGAGGAGAATTGAGTCACTGGCTGGGTATTTTACCTTCATTAAGTTCTGGAACTTCTTACTGCTCTGCAGCAAGTCCTTGTAGTGGCTGACTGCTTCATTGTGACCACAACAGAACACACCATATTTTTCTTTCATTCTCGCTCCACTCTCACCTGAAAACTAATCAAAAACATGACATTATAAAAAAAAAAAGGACATTATAATTAGCCAGTTTAAAATAAAACCAGTCCCTCTGAGTGCACTTGGCTACCTTGACACTCTTGGGTTTAATCAGGCTTTGTGCTGATTGGCTTTGAGGTCAAATTTCTTTGCTGGTCTAGCTTTTTTTCTGCCCCACAAATAGGAGAGAGCTTTGGAAAGCAGAATGGGTCAGATACAATGATGTACCCAAGAGATAAACAAATATTCTACATTCTTGGTAGAAAGGCAACAAATGTGAGCAAGAGCTTCTGGGACTCCAACTTGGAGGATTTTTGGAGATGGAAGGGGCAAGAGGGACAACAAATTGGTGGGGGGGGGGGAGCTATAACCCAAGAGGGTCAGCAATAGCTTCAGGAAAGCTGTGTTTGGAAGGGATATCAAGCCTGCTCTTTGTAGCATATCACTAGCATGCTGCCTGAAGCAGGAACATGCCATATAGCACACAAATACACAAGGAAAAGGTTTAACATTTCATGAGTGGTGACAAGAAGCCAAAAGACATGCCATTGGGAACATGGCTCTGGAAAGAGAGCTTACAACACTGTGTCTTGCCAAGGGCACTGTAGTCAAACTTTACGCTACCCAACTTTAATCTTACAGTTAAGTTCTTAGACATTACAGAGAATCAACTAATACTATCAGAGCTTAGTGCATACCTGCTGTACCAAGAGGTCTCCAATGTTCTGGATAATGTAATTCCGATCGCTGTCTTCCTCCAAGGATGCCTTCCGTCGCTCCTTTAACTGACATAGGAACTGCCCATGAAGCTCCAGCAATTCATCCACACAGGGGAAGATTTTGTTGATAACAGAGTTAGTTAACTGCAGTTCCTCTCTCAGTGCTTTGGAGTACACCTTCAGCATGATTTTCAGTGTCCGGACATGATGCATTTCAGTCTGCATGAGCTCTGCAGAGAAAACCGCCAGTAGTCATTTAGAAATGTTAGGTAGTGGGTGGCAAAGCTCCTACAAGATCAAGCTGTGAAAATCAGTATCCTTAGCAAGCCACTTATCACACCAATAGTGCATGTTGTTAGCAAAGGGAGCTTTGAAATAACGGTGGACATCTATAGCTCAGCTGTTATACTTCATTCTGCATTCATAAAACATGCCAATCACATCTAACAGGCAAGACAAACTGACAGAAGGCACAGTACAGCCATAGTATTTGCCCAGATACCATGGTCATGGGCACCTCTTCAGTTGGTGCATTTCTCAGTGTCCTTCAAAGTGACCTTTTACAGACTGACAGGTTCTATTAAGATTCATGTCACAACCTAGGAGACCTCACCATCTAAGCATCTCAGAATAGAAACATGGGAGATGACATACTAAGGAAGCCAGCTTTGCCTAAGGAAAACTCATTCCTGGTGCTTCTGGATTTCTCCCAGACATTAATAAAGTGCTGCCACCAGTACTGGAAAGGACTACAGCAGCCATATCTCAGCAAAGTAGGGCCAAGGCATCTCCTCAGATTAGCTCAAAGCTGGATATGCAACACAACGCTGAGGAGAGTGCCAGTCTAACAGTTCTTCACTTGTTTCACTATGCAGTTGTAAACACTGATGTATGTAGGACAGAAGGAGTAACCAAGTTCCCTGACAGTAATAATAATCCCTATCCATGCAACTGGTAAAGAATTTCAGGGTTAAAAAAAGCCTGGGAGGAATCACAGCTAGCATTCTGCACCAGAAACATGTCAGGAAATGATTTCTAGAAGGAAAATTATTATTTTCATTGGATTTATAAGATGTCAGAGTGAGTTTTAGGATTAGAAGTTGCCATTTGGCCAGGACAACAGGTTTGAGAAACCTACTCTTGCAAAATGAACAATGGGATCCTTAAGAACATGAAGTCATAAAATTAGCTTTATGCCTCATTAGAAGGCTAGTGCCTCCAGCAACGCTGATATGTGTAAAAACCCCATTCTGGGTCTTTGGGTGGATCCTGAAGGAAGATCACTGCTCCACTAGGGAGCGATGCCACTTTCTTGTGCTTTCCCTTAGAAATCTCCCAACCAAGCTCAACCCTGCTTAGATTAAGACACCCCTAAACTGTGGCCTGAGGTGGAGGGGAAGGAAGTTTCATGTTTTATAGGCGGAATTTACAATCCACATTAGCAATCTGGAAACCACAAGATGTTTAACTATATAACTGGAAACAGAACTAAAGTACACAGCAGGCTCAGGGACTAAAAGAAGGGAAATCTTCACACAATCCTGGCTTCTAAACATAAGGGAAAAAAGGGAGGCAATGAAATTACTGAATCCTATTATACTCTTTAAAATAGCAAGACGAGAGGCTTTAAAATAGAAGCACTATGTAAATGACAGGAATAAATTATTCTTACCATAGATGACATCTTGCCTTTTTATAACTGCTTTCTTTTGCTTCTTTGCATAAGATTGCTCCACTGCAAGACTCCAAGATTCAGCTTCAAACTCATGAGCATCTGTTTCAATCTCACATCTCAAAGACGAAAAGTAGGCATCTAGGTCAAAAGAATATTCCATTTCACTAAGTGCCAGATTATGCCCTGGTCATATCCTCCAACAACATTTATGAACACAAAGAGTTAAAACACTGCAGAAGTCTCTCTGAAAAAGACAAGAACAGCAGGAAACCCATAAAAGACAGAGAAGTTCCATACCTTCCAGATAGGTGGATTCTGCTGTTGAAGGTGCAAGTGAGACAACATCATCTGATGGCTGCTTAAACTTTATAAATCCTGAATCCCCTTCATCCATGTCTCCTGTGATTGGGCTAAATAGTCAAAAAAAAAAAAAAGATACAACTATTATTGATACTTTAAAACAGAGTATTAACTTTTTAAGCAAAAAGCATAACTAAACTATCCACACCAAACCATTTTAAACATGCATTCTTCCCTTATTACAAAGCTAAAGAAGTCAATATTATGAGACAATTGCTGCAAACCAGAATGTGATACAGCTTTGATAAACGTCCCCTATTTTAACCAAGTGATACTTCAACATCACTACTCAGAATCGGTAATTCAAGCTAAGAGAGAATTCTTAGGTTTTCACAGTCCTAGAGGCAAACAACTCAGATGGACGATAAAGTTTCAGCAAGGAAACTCACGTGCCACAATCTACATTTGACCATAATCCATAGTATTTTAGCTGCAGCAGGTCTACAAAGATCGTGCAGTTTCACCAAGAAATGGCTATCTATTTGGAGAGCATTTCTAATGAAATTCAACAGTAAGTGTTCATCTAATACGTTCTACAGCTTGCAATAAATGTCCTTAGTTCGGAAGGGATTTAGTTCCATAACTGTTTTACAAGTAAGAAAAACAAACCTAGTGGCTTAATGGAGAAGCAGTCTACTTACCCAATTTTGTTAACAGCACCAGGAGTACTCAATGCAGATGGAGAATTTCCTCTTTGGGTGACAGTCATGCCGGAATTCCGAGACAGAACTGGTGTGCCATCCGATCCCAGGAGGACTCTGTGTGGCTGATCCTTCAGAGAGGCTGCTACAGAGGCAAAAACTGAATTCGTGCTCAAAAAGTGAGGAGTACATTGCAAACTGCCTGCTCTCAAACCCTTCCTCTCTGAATGTGGATGGAGAGCCGATAAGATCTTAGATGTTAAGAGCTCATTGTCCAAAAAGATATTTTCATTCCATTTTCGTGAAAAAGAGCTACAAAAAGACAACTCAGGATGAGCTGGCATTGTATTGGTTCTGCCACTGTTTTTCGAATTTGTATTCCCCATGCTCGGAACTGGCTGCCCTAAGATTTAGCACAGTAAAGTGGCCCCACAGAGGCACTCTTTTTATACTACCTTGTGATTCTTCTAGAAATGTAAAGCTGCCCTTAAAATACTGTATTGGCTAAATCAGCAGGTCTGAAGTGCAGGAAATTGGTCCCTGCTGTGCCCATTTAGTGTGGAAATTGCAAAGTATCTTCTCCTTTAGTAAAACACCATCATCTACACACAATTATTCACACCCTCCTGTACAAGGGCATAGAATATTTCTTGTTAAACAAGAAAAAAACTGAGATCACTAAAAACCCAACAGTTCACTGAAATGCATATTGCTACCTAGTAATTTATACACACACAGCATAACAGATACCACAGCTAAATGGAATTTTAATACTGCAACTTTTCAATTCTTTAAATATCTAGACGGATTGCAAATTCGTAGGGTATTATTTAACCCTAGAATCACTATCCTACACTATATGGAAGCCTGTAATAGGTTTATAAAAGAGAGAATTTCTTAGTACTAATGCCTGTCATGAAAAATAAGGAACAGGAGACAAAGCGTGTTTATTTTTATATTGATTTTAGAAAAATCACAGGTGCAGAAATCAGCCAGACATAATCTTTAAAACTTTGTATCACTGATTAAATCTGCAGCTGCCCTTTCTTCCCAGTGCTTGTAACAGCCAGAAGACTGTTCTGCTGAGAGGAGAGGGGCAGGAAGAGGGTGGACACCCAGAAAGAAGCCAGAGGGAGAGAGATAGAAAGCTCATGAAGAGGACTCAAGAAAGGAAGGGAGCAGCACAAATTCCACCAAATGAGAATCAAAATGAGAACAAGAACAGACAGATGGGTAAAGATTTTAAAAGGCATGGATTATTAAATACAATAACTAATATGGCCACAGAATGGGGGTTTAATTCCAGTTTGCAGTTCTGGTGACATGTTAAAATCAGTCTTTTGGTTCATGAACTTACCAAAATATTGCAATGGAATTCCCCAGGCTACATAAATTAGTGATAAAAAGCAGGTGGATCATGTTCAACTTGCTATTCCTTTTACTATATGAATGCCAGAGATTTCCCTTTGTGTGTTGTTTCATTGACTTCCATGCAAGAAAGACCAATGGCTATCAAATGTCTCTTTAGAAGAAGTTCCAAAGGGGGCAGCCATGCTAGTTGAGTCTCCAAAACACCTGACGAAGTGGGATTTTCTCCCACAAATGCTCATGCAATAACTAAATGTGTTAGTCTTTAAGTGCCACAGGACTCCTTGTTTGTCTTTAGAGGAAGAAACTGAAGTATTTACACAGAAAATCTTTTCCAGTATTAGGATCCAATCCTATGACCCCCTTGCTCACTGGAAGAATTTAACTGCACCTCATGGAGCTAAGTGCATAAGAGGTGGCGGGAGTCTTTCATGAGAAAAATGTTCCATTTTTTGTAAAATGTTGGTCTATGAAGCCAACGGGTTCATATCAAAAGCCTGATTAAAGTTTGTGGGAAGATCATTTTGTCATCATAACGAACACAATATCTTAATGCTACGACAAAAAGTGAGGATGTAAGATTTTTTTCTGTGTCTAGAGGGTCAGTGTTTGGAGTTCTCTTATCCATAACTAACAATTCAAATCTGATTTTTAAACAGTCTGATGTGGCCAATGGAACCCATACATCTGCTAGGCCAGGCCATGACAGCAACATGGCAACTGCAAACTGATGGCTTTTGGTTTGCTTAAGTCAGGCGCGTTGCTGCCCTGGGGAGGGATCCGGGGCATGGCCCCAGGCCCCGCCTCCTGGCCTGGGGCAGGGCTGGAAGCCGCCGTGTGCCACTGCAGGCGGCTGGGACCCGCAACTCCAGCCGGGGACGAGGCTGGAAGCGGCTGCAGCTGCTGTGGGCGGCCGAGCCCCGGATCCCCAGCTGGGGGTGGGGCTGCCGTGGCCACAGGTGGCTGAGCCCCGGATCTCCCCCCAGGGACGGGGCAGCTGCGGGTGCCTGGGCCCTGGATCTCTGGCCTGATCGGGCCGGAGATGGGGTGGGAGCTGCCAAGACCCAGGGCACTGGCACCGGGATTCGGGGCATGTGCCCTGGGTGCCCAGCACCAGTGACGCCCCTGGCTTAAGTCAAAGTTATTTTGTAGGTAAGTCCTTAATAAGATCATGTCCACGATCAATCAGGAGAGCCCTGAAAATGAGTTTCCCTGCTCAGAATATCACACGTTTGAAATTCAGATTTCAGATGAAGCTGGGTCTTTAAAGGCAGTGATGACCTTACATTAAAACAACAGTGTCTTTTTGTGGCACAGTTCAGAAGGTGAGGTTTCTGTTCTGGGGAAGTGGTGACACACTGCATTCCCCTGTATCCTAACAGGGCCATTCTGAACAAGGTTCTGAAGGGTGTATTAATATATATCACCGCAACCAATCTCCTCCTCCTGTCTGATTTGTACACTAAAAGGTTAACATACGCATCTCCCTACTCACAGATTCAGATCACTAGCACATCAGTAAAAATGGTCACCTATGCATAGGCTGATGTTCTAGGTCTCTGCATCTCTCTTCATTTTATCCTATAACTCATTAAACTGTTACCTGGATATCTCTGGGTTTCAAAGGTGTGTTGAGTTTACAGTATTGAACCAATGGATTCTCATGTGTAAAAACAAGGGGCCTACATATAAAGAGAAGGTAATGGAAAAGCATGGGCAACAAGAAACAAACTCAGTTTAATGACAGTCCCCACTTCGCCTCTTAAAGGAACCCTGTAATAGCAGCAATTTACAGCCTACAAACATTTTGTTTAAACAGAATTTCAGAAACACAATCCACCTATTATACAGAACTGCAAAGACTCTATATATTTTAACAAAGTCACAGCCTAGCTCCAGATAGCATTCAAGTAGTAAAAGGGCTGTCAACATTAGAAAAAATAAAACAAACCACTTTTGTCAGGAGTTTTTCACATACTATTTGTCTACATCACCTCTAAGATCACTATCACACTGGGAGATTAGACAAAAACGTTATTTGTCTCAATCTGTTTTTCACTGGGTATAGGACACCATTTTGCAGATGGTCACTTTAACTATGTAATTCCCATGCTGTTTATAAAGTGAGTCAGCCCCACCCCATGCTTCCATGGGTCATTCACACAACAACAGAGGACAGAAAAGCTTTTTAAGGATAGCAAAGCATGATGATAAAACCAAAAACAGAGGCAGAGGCTGGTATAAGTTCTAAAAAATAGTCACCCATCCACAACCCCAGAGTCATAGGATTCTCCCCCCCACAATACAGCAAACCATCCACACTCATCTGGCCACCATCACAGCCTATTCCTTAGCAAAAGCTTGGGGGCAGCCATGGGCACTGCCCTGCCCCTGGAGCGCTAATCAGTCTAAACACTAATAGACAGGGAGTGAGTTCCAAAGTCAGACATCCTTTCCATGAAACTGCCTCAACCCCTTTTTTTCTGAAAATGGAGCTAAAGCTGCTTGCAGGAGAGGCTCATCACAAAACACAGCAATATCCCTTGGGAAGAGAGACAACATTTTAGGCAGCCAAGTCCCCCAAATCAGGCACAGCTGTAAACCCAACAGCCCATGTTAGCGAAAGGCAGCTAGTACGGATTACAGAGACTGGTGTTGTGTGTCCCCTGAGTGAAAACTTGCTTAATAGAAGTCCTTAGTGCACTGCCTTAACTGCAGTTTCCTTGCACTCCCCAGGCACAGCCCCACATGGAAGACACAGAACTAAGATGTGGTTAATTGCAGCAAGATCCATGTGAGAGAAACAGCCAGGTGCACATGACCAAGTACCCTGGTCCTCAGATGTTACCTAAGCAAATAGGGACTCCCTCCTTTATAAAACTTTGAACTTGCTAACATCTAAGACAGATTGCAACTGCAACCGCCACTGGATGGATGGACATTACCACTACCCTCGTGAATGTTCCGGTTGGTTCCTCTATCCTACTAACATTAGCTCAGCAAGCCTTCACCTATCTCCCACTCTTGGGCACCAAATCACTCATTCCACATCACCTGCCAAGGCTGCCATGTCAGAGACACAGACCCTAGGGATCATGGGTATATTGTACATCATGTAGCCTACACTGCCTCCCTTCATATACAGAGGGAATAATAAAACAGACCCCCTACAGTATCCTGTCTCAGGAAGAAAGAGAAACTGCCCAAAAGTGGCCGTTGCAGCATCTCATGAAGAAAGGAGTAATGCAAGCAACTCCATCCTACCTACTAGCAGGTGCAGACATATCAGTAAAACCTAGTGGTGAGTTGTATCAAAGGTAGCTGACAGATCCTAAAGAATCATCCACTGACAAGAAGAAATCCTCTCCCAATGGAATCAGTTTGTCTCATTCTGAAGTCTGAAACCTGACTGATTTCCATAGCCCAGTGAAAAACCAGAACTTCCTGCAACAGCCTCAGTGACTTTGCTGGAAGAGAAAATTGGATGCACACTGGTCAATTGTTAGCAAGGTCAGCACTGATTGGTAGCTTCTTGAGCAGAAGACTTACAATAACTTTCATGAGAATAACTAGCATCCAGTCTCCAACAGGAAAACAAAGACCTCAATGAACAACAAGCACAGCATTTCCCTGCTTGGTTCCATCATCCATGAAGGGTCGAATTCACAGCAATTTGCTGCCTAACGCAACTCCAGAACTATACTAAGAAAGGAACATTTCAGACCTCCCTTAAAGTTCTAACAAATCACCCCTGAATGTGCCATGTGCCCCTCATCTCATAAACAAGACTTCTGGTTATGCCAATGCCACACTAATAGGACTAGAATCGAGTAAAGGAAAGTCGCAAAAAATTGGTTTTCGGTTGCCCACTGAACCATCAGGCTAGAAACAAATTTGTTCATCAAGTGTGTAACATCTTCACCTCTATGCAAATTTCCTTGAGAATTTCAAACTGCAAATTTACTAGAATGTATCAGGCCAATAGAGTTTTTTAGAGCTATCTATTACTCACATTCCAAAAAGACTCTCTTCTAAGTATGTCTTTATAAGATAAAGTCTAACAGCTTTTATCTTTTCACTGCCAAAGCCAAACAGAACACACAAAATATTTTGAATGCCAATAAGGCCAAACCAATCTTGGGGTCTTCAGTGTCCCCTGCCACTACCTGATTTGTCATTTTCAGTTCCAAATGAGCTATATGGTTGACTGGTCAGTTTGTAACCTTGAGGTTTGACTGTACTATGAGTAAAGACATGCACTGCCTGCAACATTAGCTGTTCTTGGCCCTTATACTTTTGACTCCAGTCCCATTTTTCAGTCTATGTAGCAGAGTCTGCCCTGAAGAAAAGTCATTTTCTGAGTTCAATTAGCACTGTCTGCACACTGCTGAGAATCACTATTGATTGCTGCCAGCCCATCACACCAGACCCAACTGTATACCACAGAGCTGTCCAACGACTGGACCTAGGATTCACTTTTTCCATTTCATTATTCTTTCTCATTTCCTATTTTAGTCTCTAAATCTTCCCATAAGACGACACAGCCATTCTTGGCAACAAAAACAACCATCTATCATATTCTAACAGTTAGTCCCCTTGTGCTGCCTCCACAGTAAAGTTTGTTTTTATAGACCCTTGAAACGCAAGTCAGCCACCACTTACCACATACACCTGCAACTCCAAATAACAGACATCCTCATCTACCATGTTTCACAATGAGAAATGCAAATAAACAGAGATCAGTGCAGCGACGCAGAGACTAGTTTTGCCCTTGTTACGATCAACCGAGTCATCTTACAACCTGAGGAGTCGGCTTCTCCCCTTGACGCACAATATCACCTTCTACCACCTAAAATTGTATTTATGGACACACGGCTGGACTGTGATCTCAGTCACATTGGCATATACCTGGAACCATTCTAAACACACTTACACAAGCGTAACAGGATTCTGAATCTGACCCCCTAGTTGGAAAAATGTGCTTTTAGCATTTTATGTAACCACTGAGCCATTTGTCTGGTACCAGGTAAAAAGCCAAAACCCCTCTAAAATTTAAACAGCTTAGAATACAACTACCATGTAATTAATGAAGTGTCTCAGTCCAAACAACATGACTGAAGGGAAAAGCTGTATCTTGAAATAAACACCAATATCCAAATTCTAGAAGCAACTCAAAGAAAAGGTGCAGAATCCTCCAGACTGATAAGAGCACTTTCTGTGATGGTGAAAACACCTGTTTGGAGGGATCCAAATGGCCACAGTACAGCTTCAACACCACAGCTTGGGCGGAGGGGGGAGAAAGAGTGATGCATCTATTTGATAACGCTGTCTGAAAGAAGGCATGTAATTTTCCATGGCAGTAGCAAAAGCTACTTCAGAACCTATGTTTCAAAATAACTGCTCTTTTCAAATATTTTTTTCCCAATCCTTTTTCCATATTTATTACAACAAAGATCTGTCTTTCAGACTGTTAATGCCTGCTTGTGTCTCAGACTGCTAGCAAGCACCAGGTAAAGGCAAATTTTTTTTTAGACAATTATGGAAATCTGAAGTAAAATGAAGGTTCCAGTTCACAGTTCTAGCCTTTTCAGATGGCAGAATAGGCAATCAATGAGAAACTAGCTTATTGATCTTTCTTCACTGTGATATTTTGAGGTTACACAGCAAGAAGGTATATGACAGAATAAAAAAAAACAAAACACACAGGAGACTGTTAAGCACTTCTAGCTCATACCCAATGAGGAAAAATGAAGTCATCTCATTAAAAAAGACCTCTTCTAACCTTTAATAATACACTGTGTATTGCTTCTAAACCATATTTAAAAAGTATAAAGCTCAACAGAAAATCCTTGAGCACAGAAATCATTCTTTAGTACAAACCTGGGTAAAAGCACTGGGATGAACTTTGTTGGGATCCAGCAGATCTTTGGTGAAACTCTTTCTGCTATAGGAGGGGCAGGAGAAAAAAAACCAAAACAAAACATTTTTTCCTTAAAGTATGCCATTAAATAGACAGATCTGAACATCATTTCACATTGAACCATATTGTAAGTATTATGAATTACTGAATATAGATGAATTCTTACACTTAAATTGGGAAACAAAGGTTTTTTAGATAGAGTTTTAAAATTTTTTCATATCCTAATAATGTATCTAGACTTAAAAATTACAAATAAATGCTGGGAATACTTTACAGAGTATAAACAAGACTAAGCCTTGCCCACATCAGAAAGCTGCACAGTTTAAAGGTATGATTTTAAACAGATTTACTCTAACCATCCAAACCCTGTGTGGACATGTATTTCAGGTTATGAGGGCTTCTGATGAAGTGGGCTGCAGCCCACAAAAACTTACACCCAAAGAAATTCGTTAGTCTTCAAGGTGCCACAGGACTAATTGTTTTGTGCTGTATACAGACTAATGCAGCTTCCTTTTTGGAACAGGTTATAACAAGCATATTTTGGTTTATTTCAAAACAATTTGTAATTGGCTTAAACTGGTTTAAACTAAATACTAAAAGCAGAGTGTCTACACAGGAATTTGTGCAGTTTAAATCACAGCTTTGTATACTAATGAAGCTTTCTTACACAGTCATATCCTCATTTATATGCATGGAAATTCCTAAAGGGGTCGGTCTGTTAAGAGTCAAGATATCAATGTGCAGCAAAAATAAATAATATGTTTCTATAGCGGGTAGTTATTATAAGAGCTCATTGCATTTCATTATTTTTTCTCCTGTTCTACTTCAGCCCCCATCTCTCCTTTCACTTGCCCCGGAGATGGTTTTTGACAGTCCGGCTATGTATTGCAATAGTAGGAAGTTGTATCTGTAAATGGGAGATCTCTATTGAACTGAAGATAATCACAATAGAGGTTGCATGTTTTTAAAAAAAAAAAAAAAAGATCCAAAGGGGCAGTTTGTTAGTCTACTTCAGTAAAACAAACAAGGAGTCCTGTGGCACTTAAAGACTAACAAATTTATTTATGCATCAGCTTTTGTGGGAGAAAATCCCATTTCATCAGATGCTTTGAAGATGGGGGAACTATCTACCTATCTTATGATAGAACAGAAGTTGTAAAATCTACCTTGGGTCTGGAGCTGCTGCATTCAGTCAGTAAGGTCTTGCAGTTCTTGTGTACATTTACAGCACAATCTGAAATGTATAAAATATTTAAATTATTCTTACCATCCCCATCTAGACACAGAGAAATGACTGAGTTCTCAGATCGGACTGGATCAGGGAATGACTCCATATATTCCACTGGGAATACGTACTGTGCAATTTCTACTCTTGGTTTTCCACCAAAATGCTCAAACTTTAAAGAATGAAGACAAGAGCCATTATTTAAAAAGCTCATGCCAACAAGATACACCGGGTAGGAAGGAACACCATTACCAGAGTGCCCTGAGGCATCTCCAGTTGGCAGCCTGAGGCAGGAACAGTACCACAAAAATATAGCACTTTTTCTAATACTGGTACAGCAGGATGAATAGAATAGATTTATATTGTAGCCCTGTGACACAGAACAATGTTATTCATTTTCTTTGTTTCCTAATAGCAACCTGAAATATTTCCATCTCATACAAAAGTGCTATTAACTGCTCCATTTTTCTACAATATTTTTACTTTGTGTATTGCAAGTTTATTCTTTATTATGTGTGGAGAGCAAATGCACAGGGTGTATTTCTTGGCCATTACCTTGTAACTGGTCTTCAAGGAAGAAGACTGGTTGTTGGTTTCCTCTTTAATCTCATCTGAGATTCCCCTCTTCACCCAAATGAAAAAGATAATTTTTGTATTTCAAATCCTTCTAACCAAGAAATGAGATTTACATGCTTGTTTAACAAAGCTGAGAAACACCCATCCAACCAAAAATATAAATGCCAGAAAATCTTGCTGACGTAATTAGCTCTGTTAGGTCTCGTAAGGAGGCTATGTTTAAAGCTCTCCCTGCTTTTTGTAAAGAGCTCAGTATTCGTTAATATCATTCTGATTAATTTCCATGTCTGTCCGAGCACTATATTCTTCAGAGTCTGAACTATTATTTACTGACTCAAGTTACATAATTCAGGCAATATACCAAACTAAATCAGACACTAGGGAAATTTTTCATGTACAGTGTCTTTCTACACATGGATGGTGAATAGGAACAAATTAAATTAATTGAAGTAGGGAACTAAAGACCCTCAAAATATACTAATGTCAATAATTTGTCTTGCAGTGGACACAAAACATGCCCGTAAAGACAACAGCTAGAACAGGAAGACTTGCACTGTGCTTGAGAAAAGCCTATTCATACTTAATGCATTGGGGAAAATTGTCAGAATAACGTTTATCCATGCAGAAATAACACCTCTGTAATGAAGCCGGTCAGGAGCACCTAGGGTGACCTGTTTTAGGTGCTCCTGATATAATCTAGCTACACTCTCCTTTACTTGGCAATATTTTCCACACTTACAATAAATGCCTGAGAGGAAAATAGAAGTGATGTGTTTATCTGAGCCAAATAACTAAGTAAATCAACATCAGCAGCGTTGCAGCCCAGAACATTAGAGAGACAAGGAGGATGAGGGAATACATTGAAGAGCTCAGCGCAACTCCGAATTTAGAAAACAGTCTAATAAAAGATAAGATATTACTTTACTCCCCTGTTCTCTCTAACTAAGTTAAAAAGTCACAGAATCAAGCTCACTGGGAGATGGAATGACAACTGGAAATGAAAGGTGTGCGCGTGCAGTTTCTTCCACATCCGAGGATAGTAAGAGTGAGTGCTTAAAGTGTATGGCACACCGACAGGATTTTCACACAGAAAATCTGTCTGCAAATAGCTTAATTCTGACAACTAAAAACTACAGTGAAAAAGGATCTAGATACATTTATCGTATCTGACTGCAGTATTAAAAGTGTTTTCAAACGTATGATTAAGCAGAAGTAGGAGTCATTCGATATGAGTTACAAACTGCTGAATACACTAACGTAACACAGGCACCCACAGAATGAAGAGTGGTGAAAAGAAAAAAACCCAGCAGATTCAGGAAGATGCCAAAAGAAGTAGAAGCTTGGTCAGGCAATTAGGGAGGAGTATAAAAGTGCTACTTGAGTATGTAGGAGTAAAACCACGCAGGCCAAAGTACAACTGGAGTCACAGACAGCCAGGGATCAGAAGGGTAACAAGAAGAGTTTCTACAGGTATAAACAATGAGAGTCCTGTGGCACCTTAAAAATTAAGGGATTTCTTTGGGGATAAGCTTTAGTGGGCTCCAACCCACTTATCTGGCAAAGTGGGTTGTAGCCCACAAAAGCCTACGCCCGAGGACATTGGTTAGTCTTTAAAGTGTCACAGGACTCTCATTGTTTTTGCTGTACATATACTAACACGGCTACCCCTCTGGAAATTTTCTATGGGTATGTCAGTAACAGGAAGGTGGTCAAGTGTGGGTCCCTTATGGGGAGTGGAGGGAGGAACAACCTGGTGACAGGTCAGCTTGCAGAGACTACTGCACTGGGCAGCACAGAACAGGGTACTGAGCAGAGTTCAGGTCATGAGAGAACAGGTGCAGGACTATCTAGAAAAGTTGGACATGCACAAGCCCATGGAGCCAGATGTGGTGCATCCAAGGGTGCTGGAGGAGTTGGCTGATATGACTGCAGAGCCACTGGCCACTGCTTTTGAAAATTCATAGTAACTGGGGGAGGTCCTGGGTGACTGAGAAAAGCCCATCTTCCAAAAATGGGAAGGAGGAGGATCCAGGGAACTACAGACTGATCAGCCTCATCTCAGTCCCCAGAAAAAATCATGGAGCAGGAACAGGCAGCATGGGTTCACCAAGGGCAAGTCATGCGTGACCAATCTGACTGCCCCCTATGAAAAGATGACTGGCTCTGTGGATGTGGGGAAAGCAGTGGACATGATATGCTTTGACTTTAGCAAAACTTCTCATATGGTATCCCACAGTATTCTTACCAACAAGTTAAAGCAGCATGGGTTGGATGAATAGACTGTAAGGTGGATAAAAAGCTGGCTAGATTATTGGTCTTAACAGGTAGTGATCAAAAGCTTGATGTCTAGTTGGCAGCTGGTAACAGGCAGAGCACCCCAGGTTTAGTCAACATCTTCATTAATGATCTAGGGACAGCATGGCTTACAGTCCCAACAAATTTGCAGCTGACAGGCAGCTGTGAGGAGTGATAGATACACTCCAGCCTAGGTATAGGTACAGATTGATCTAGATAAATTAGAGAATTGGGCCAAAAGGAATCTGGTGAGATACAAGGAAGACACATGCAGAGCCCAGCACGTATGACAGAAGAATCCAATACACTGTTCCAGACTGGGGACCAGCTGACCAGGCAGCAGTTCTGCAAAAAAGGAGCTGGGGGTTACAGTTGACAAGAAGCTAGATATGACTGAATGGTGTACCCGTATTGTCAAAAAGGCTAATGGAGCATTAGGCTGCATGAGAAGAAGCACTGCCAGCAGGTAAATGAAGTGATTATTCCCCTCTATTTGGCACTGGTGAGGGTATTTTTGGAGCATTGTGTCCAGTTTTGAGGCCCCCCCCCCCCACTACAGAAAGGATGTGGACAAATTGGGAAAAGTCCAGCAGAGGGGAACAAAAATGATTAGGGGGCTTGAGCACACGACTTATGAAAAGAAGCTGAGGGAATCAGGCTTGTTTAGTCTGCAGAAGAGAAGAGGGAGGGGAGATTTGACAGCAGCCTTCAACTATATGGAAGGGGTTCCAGGGAAGAGAAAGCTAGGCTGTTCTCAGTGGTGGCAGATGACAGAACAAGGAGCAGTGGTCTCAAGATGCAGTGAGCAAAGTCTAGGTTGGACAGGAGGAAAGACATTTTCATCAGGAAGGTGGTGAAGCACTGGAATGGTTGACCTAGGAAGGTGATAGAATTTCCGTCCTTACAGGGATTTCAGACCTGGTCTGACAAAGCCCTGGCTGGGATGGTTTAGTTGGGGTTGGTCCTGCTTTGAGTATGAAGTTGGAGTAGATACCTCCTGAAGTCCCTTCCAACTCTGCTCAGTGATGGGAAAAATCCTCCGCGCGCGCCCCCCCCCCCGTGACATAGTTATACAGACTGCCCCACCCCATACCTCACAGACAGCACTGTGTCAACAGGAGACTTTTTCCCATCAACATAGCTACTGCCTCTCAGGGAGGTGAACTAACTCCACTGATGAGAGAAGCTTGCCCATCAGCATAGGAGCATTTTTACTTGAGCACTCGCATCGTGCAGCTGTCAATTAAGTGTTTTGAGCATACAACTACCATTACTGATTAAACGGTTCCTTTTTCTTTAATGGCTAGGAAGACTATGTCCTTGTCACTCAATTTTATTATTTGAGAAGATAACATAAGGGATATAAATTTACAAAGATTTCTGTCTGAAAACTATGCACATGCCTCTGTTACAAGCAACATCTAAAATTCATAACTCTGGGGCATTCTGTATTTGACAGTACTGTGGGAAGTCAGGTTCTTGTTTCCTTGTTTTTATCAGTTTGTTTCCTCCGTTGTAGAAATCCTTCACAGCAAGGAAGACCAAGAAACATTAAAAACCAGGAAAGATAACCGTAAAGCAAAGACTAGCAAGAGAATACACAAGGAGGTGTCCTATCTGAAACTGCTCACCCAGAATGAAAAAAAAATGTGTGGAAAAAGATTGAAAGAAATTAATCAAGCCTTTACAAAACCACCACGTTGCATTAGATATGCTTCAGTTATATCCATGACAAATCTCCCACTTCAGCAGCAGCACCACTATAAATGTGAGATAACAACATGCTTTTTTAAACATTCTCCGTTCCTTTAAAGCACTTTTCAGAACAGAATACTGAAAAGTGAAGGTGTTTACAGAGGTGCAATGGGAACAACTGGAGAAGAATCTCAGAGTGATTGAAAAGGCAGATCATCATTTTAGAAAGGAGATGAATAAGTAGTAAATAAAATAAATGGACTAGAAAAGATAGAAAGGAGCTTCTGTCCTTCTATTCGCACAACACAGGGGTGATACAATGAAACTGAAAAACAGCACATTCAGAACCGAGTTAATACATTTTTTGCAACATATAACTGGACTGTGCAACTCCCTGTCACCTGATTTTGTTGAGGCCAAGAATTTGGCATAATTCAAAGAAGGAATCGGTATCTGTGTGTTTTAACTCTGGAAATGTGTGAAACTAACTTTCAAAAATACAAAAAAATATTGGAAAGGAGCTAACACCTTCATGTCACAGGATTTAATCCAACCTCTAATTATTAATGATTAAGATGAGACTGTCAGGGACGGCAGATTATCCCATGTCTGTTTACAGTGGGGTTTCTTGCTTTCTCCAGAACATTGTTGCCAGCCACTCGTCAACAACATACCACACACACTACATGGAGAATGAGTCTGACCCAGCACAGCAATTCCAGTGTTCCACAGCAAATAATAAATACCAAACAATGTAAAAGATCACTTTAATGACCAAAGATATGAACATTTTCTGATATAAAAATTCCCTGACCCTCCCAAAAGTGAGTTTATAGAATACAAACTTTTAAATAAGGCATTTGAGGTGGATGACTAGTCTGAAGCTCTGCTTCACACAAAAACAGCTCTCTCCCTAAGATTTGTACCAGTATTTATGATAGTACCATATGCTGAGCCAATTAAAAACATGACAAGATATCTTGCACAGTTTGATGATACTGAAATTCTTTCAATGCCTATCAAAATCCACCTGCTTCAGAACCATGTTTACTTGAGATGTACGCAGCCCCTGGCAAGAACTGATTGGTAAGTGTACATGCAGGAGTGCTTTTATTTGACAACAGATTAGACAGCCCAAGGGACAACCTGCCAGGTCATGCTGATGCAAAGTCACTTACCCATTCAGCTAAACTGGACCTACCAATATGTGGCCTCCCACAGCAACTAGTACAAGGACACACTGGGTCTGATATAATGAGCATGTCCAATAATTAGTGCTGGACTCCTATGTGGAGTTAGGACTCAGCAGGTGTTCGGAGCAGGCATCATCTGCCTCCTGGACTTTAAATGACTGCCCAGTAAAATTGCTCTTCAATGGTCACCTGCAAATCAATCCTAGCTACAATCTTGGTATGCTGTAATTTTTCCAGAGGAGTAGCTTTGTTAGTCTGTGTATAGCAAAAGCAGAAAGAGCCCTGTGGCATCTTATAGACTTAACAGATTTCTTCAAGCATAAGCTTTCGCGGGCTTCAACCTTCATCCGCTGACGAAGCGGGTTGAAGCCCGCAAAAGCTTATGCTTGAAGAAATCTGTTAGTCTAAGGCGCCACAGGACTCTCACTGCTTGTGTAATTAGGCTGAATCCTGACGTCTCTCAGTCACAATGAGGCTCGCATTTGGTTGGGGTTTTTTTGTATTTTTTTTTTTTAAATTAGATCAAAAATCTGAAAATACCCTCAAAGCACAATTCAGCTGTAAGACTTGGCAATCTCCGCATCTTTCCGAAGGTATAGCACTTACCCACTACCTTTGAGCTGAAGGATATACTCCTATGTATCAGTTACGACCTAACAACGAACTATGAACCGAATACCCTTCCTCTGACACTAATGATTTCTCTGCTGTCCGACACACCTGGTTCTTCAGAGCTCACAGAGGAACGTTTTCCCTCTTTAGGAAATACAAGAAGATTATTTCTCTAACCTAACTCTATAGGACAGTGGCTCCCAACCGGTGTGCCACAGGAATACCTGAAGTATGCCGCAAGAATCTGTTGGGAGATGGGGTCATTTAAATCTCCCGCCCTGCTCAACCCACCCACGTGGGCTGTGTAAGGCAGGAAAAAGCTGCAGCAGATTCTTGCTGCAGGTAAGTGTGGGCTGAGGAAGGGGGGTGAATAGGGTATGGGGGGGGTCCTTCGAGTGGGGGGGGGCAGGTAGTGGTCCCAGTGAGGGGGGCATGGGACAGCAAGAGGACTGCTGGAGCAGCCCAATCGAGCCATCCCTGGGGACTCCCGCAGCAGTGGTCCCACCTGCAAGGCTGTCCCTAGTGCGGGTGCAGGGGCCCTGGGCAAATTGCCCTCTGTGGGGCCCCCACCTCACCCCCCCCCGGCACTGGGGGGCAGGGCCGGCTGGCCCGGGGAAGGGCAGGCCTCTCTACCAGCAGTCCCATGCCAGCGGGGATGGGGTGAGCCAGCCACAAAAGGGCCACCCAGCTCAGAGCTGCTGGTTACCCCCCTGCTGCCACACACGCTGCTCTCAGCTCTGTGCCAAAGCAGCGGGGAAGGACGGGAGGCAGCACGAAGCCAGTACCTCTACTCCGCATTACCTTCCACCCTCTCTCCGCTGCTCCAGCACAGAGCCCAGAGCAGCATGCATGGCCACAGAGCTGTCCCTAGGATAGGGTGATGAGGGCGGCTGCACAGCGCCCCGCGCAGCCACGCCATTGCCACCCCCCCATGCCGGGGACCAGGGGAGCAGCTAAAATGGAGGCCCGGTGCAGTGCTGCCGATCTGACCCCGGTCCCCTTGCCACATTTACTGCTCTTAGCTCTGTGCTGGAGCAGTGGGGAGGGGGCAGGAGGCAGCGTGGAGCTGGTATCACTGCCCCCACCCTGGCCGTGCTGCCTCCCGCCCCTTCCCAGCTGTTCCAGCATGGAGCTGAGAGCAGCGTGCATGGCAGGGAGAGTGGGGCAGCAGGTGGATCGGCAGCCCTGCACCAGCCGCCCTTTTGGCTGCTCGCCCAGTCCCCAGCATGGGGGGGGGGGTAGCACAGGGGTCTACCAGGGGGTGGGGGGCCCCTGCAAAGGGCAATTTGCCCAGTGCCCCACAGCCCCCCCAGGGATGACCCTGTGTGGCCTGGAGAGGGGGAATGAGCGGATCGGCAGTGCTAAACCGGGTCACCCTTTTGGCCGGCTCACCCAATCCCTGGCATAAGGGCGGCAGTGGTGCAGGCATCGTGGGGGCCCCCCAAAGCACAGGGCCCTGGGTGGCTGCCCCTTTGCCCTAGAGGGAACATTGGTGCCCTGGCTCATGCAAGTTAATTTGAATATTCATTATGTGCTGCAGCATAAATTGAAGGCCTCAGGGTGTGCTGCAGTAGAGAAAAGGTTGGAAACCACTGCTATAGGAAATACCTTGTATTTCAGGATAAATGTGCTTCTAAGAGATTAACTATAAAGCATTTGTTTTCTATTTTAAGTATGCTTTAAAAACACTAATCCACTCTAAATTCAATTCTGATTCACAGCACAAATAAGTAGAATTAAATCACAAACTGCTTTACAATACCAGTGCATACTAGATCTGTCATCAACCCCAGACCACCACATGCTTATGGAAACAAAGTTGTTGTGATGCAAGATCTACGGAATATTACAGCCATAGTCCAAGGCGGCTAAACAGACCTGAAGACACGCAATCAGTTTCTTTTGTTATTACTGAAAGCATACATTTCCAGGAAAGTGAAACACCTGTAACAATCTTATCAGGAAGGTGGCATTTTCAACTGAACTTCCAGCAGCTTCTGAGTTCAGTAAATCCAAGTCAGGTATCCTAATTGGTTCAGAACAGATTTAGCTTTAGCCTAGTGGCTCCAGTGATTGCTACCTGCTTCTTTTCCTCACACACCTAAATGAGTAGGGCAGAAGCCAAAACAGGACAGGGTGCTGGACTTCAAATTACTTTGTTCTTGCTGCTGCTTCATCAGAACATGATCTACACTGAAAAGCAATAGAAGCCAATCTTTCATATCAAAGACTGCTCTCATAAAAAATTAGGAGTTGTTTTCTCAGCATATTTATTCTGAACAACTTCTATTCACGTCAGACACAGTTTCTTAAATCACTCCCACCACCACAAAAAAGAAATTTTATGCCAAAACTCAGTAACAAGACATTCAAATCAAGCACTTAGTTTCTTTTTCAACTGCTGCAATATAAAATGAGCATTTTAATGTCAATTAAAAAGATTTGTTCCATTTCAAGTCTCTCATACTTTCCCTTTGCAAATGCTGAGAATGTGCCCAAACATGCTACTAAAGCCCTACGGAGTTACAGAGAAGGAAGTGAAGCTGCTGCTATGACATAACTAGGACAGGTATTTAAAACATCTAATAGGCAAACATTAAGTGAAAACAGAGCACATAATGTCTGATAGCTGCTGCTCGAGAGCCATATTTTACGGACAGATTTTTGCTTTGCACCTGTAAATGCCAACTAAACCCAAGCCCCCCTTTTTTTTTAAACTTCGGTTAGGGCGTTAGGCCTGTGGGGACACCACTTTCCCTGCTGATTTCAGGCAGAAGCAGCCCATAAATCTGCTCAGTAACTATAGCGACCGGAGACACTGTCACAGGGCCAGCCGCGTCAGTCTGGTCTGGAAAACAAGCCGGGAGTCGCGAGGCACCGACAGACTCACAGACTCCTTTATCGCACGACCATGGGCGCTCCGGCGATAAACAGACGCCTAAGGTCTCTAGGAACCCCCGGCCACGTCCCGGCGACACGAGCACCGAGGGCCCGGCCCGCCCGGTCTCGGGGGAGCGCCGCCCCGAGCGGCCCGGCCAGAGGACGCGAGCCGAGGACAGTCGCACGGGCCGGCCCGGCCCGCGGCGCGTCTCTTACCGGGGGCTGGGAGCCGCCTCCAGGCAACAGGAAGCGCGGCCGCCCTGTGACCCGGAAGTAGACCGGCCGGCTCGGGGCAAAGGTGCTGCGCATGCGCGTGAGGGGCGCTGTGGCGTGCCTGTGACTGTCACGCCCCCCCGGGCCTTTGCCAGCTGCTGTAGGAGCCTTTATCCCACTGGTTCCCAGCATTGTGCCTGCCCTGGCAGGTGGCTAGCTTTAATTAATTTGAGGCACACCACCGTATAGTTCCAAGTTAACTCATGCATATTCATTAGTAACAGAGGCTAGAACAAGGAGCAATGGTTTCAAATTGCAGCTGGGGAGGTCGAGGCTGGATATTAGGAAAATGGTGGGTTACTCACCCGTAACCATCTTGCTTCAAGATGGGCTGCTGTGTATTCAGTATAGGTGTCACCATGCCAGAGCGCCGGATTGGTTGGAAAACTTTTGTCCGAGCCTGTAAGGAGAGGGCAGGCAGCCACCGCCCCCCCCACCCCACAACCAGCCAGTGGCTATATATACGGCCACCTCCTGACCCCTCCCCAGTTCCTAGGAGTCACCAACTCCAGATGCAGGGATGGAGGGGAGGGACCTCAATGGATCCGAGCAGCCCATCTTGGAGGACGGTTACTGGTGAGTAACCCACCATTCTTCTTCAAGCGCTGCTTGGATGCATTCAGTAATAGGTGATTGCTAGCCATGCTGATGGATGGGGGGGGTGGAGCTGGATCTTCCGCCTTCAGCAGAGTAAACACCCCAGTTGGGAAGAAGCCCACTGAGCAAGATTCTAACAGGAACTGAGAGACCGACTAGGCTCTTGTCTTGGCAAAGGAGAACTGACACTATGGGCTAACTCAAGTAAGGCGTAGGTCCAAACCCATCAAGGCAAATGTGCGTGTGTAACCAATGTGCCTAAAAAGGAGTAATATCTTTCGGGGATCCCTTATGGCTGGGTTACATTGCTGGGCAGATTTTGCAGCCCAGAAACCAGAACCTTCTGGTAAGAGGGTGTGGTAGCACATTGAGCACGCTCCACAAGTTTTATTGTTGTGTTGTAGTTGCACGCCCAGGCAGAAGCGTGAGAGGAGCAGCCTGGAGAGAAGCAAACAGAGAGAGCTTGCAGAGTCCATGTGCTCAGGGACTGAGTGAAAGGAGCTGAGTGAGAGTGGACTGCAGGATGTTTTCTCTCTGCTTTGGACAGTTTTGCAGGGGAATTGTCTGCAATAGAGCTGAGAGCTGGATGGCCAGTGACCTGATTGTGTGGTGCTGGCTACACAGGAGGAAGAAGGGACTGCATGGCATTTGCCTCAAGATTCCTGCAGCTAGAGACGATGAGGATGGCTTCTGTTTTGCATTTAAGCCTCAAAGACTTAGAGACTACAATTGAGATAAGGGTGATGCCACCTGAACTTTGGGACTCTTGGGTTTCTTACTGTTTTGTTTAAATTCATTTGGGTTTCTTAGGATAAGGTCTGTTTAGTTAGTTAATAAAGTTTGTTATGTTTATGCTGAGTAGTAGTTTAATGTGGGATGGGAACTCTGAGCAGTCTTCGCTGTGAGTCCTGAACAGACTGGATCCTGGCTCTCCAGCTGCTTTCTGCAGGGGTTTCTCTGTTAGGCACCGGAGAGGGGCCAGTGAATGCATTCAAGCCCACCCTAGCAGGTTACATGTGGGCAGGATGAACTAAGGTCACGTTAATGAGGTTGGATTAATGCAACATGATAACAAGGAAGGATGCATTTGGTTGCTCTACCTAAGTGGTATAGCTCAAGATATGAAGACCAGAGGATAAGTGTCTGGCCATAGGACCTTCCAGCGTGAGCTACAAAGGAAAACGCTGGAGGCCAAGGGGTTACGGGGCTAGCCATGCTGGCTACGGCCCGCATAGATAAGGGTAGAAGGGATGGCTATTATCCTTTGAACCGATTGCATCAAGGCCTGAGCAGGAAGCCAAGGGATCATGGGCCTAGCTCTGATGGCTGTGGTCTACAAGGATAGCCATAGGAGGGATAAACCTTATCCCTTGAACCGGCCACGACCAACCCTAAGAGTGTCTGGTCGAAGGAAATAGGAGTTAAGTTACATAGTGGCATTGGGAAGTAGGGACTATTGAGTTCAGCCAAGAAGGGTCTGGCAGAAGGCACTTCAAGCCAGTACAATGAAGGCTGAGAGCTGAAAGTGGTGCGAAGAGTGGCACATGGTATGCTGACCAAGGGTCCTCAAGTTAAGTACGTAAGGCGCACACTTCCAGCCATGTATAGTACCGGAATCCAGGGTTTTTGCTGGAAGGGTACTTCAGAACACTAGCACCTACAAGGCAACATGATGGCCTTAGGTGGGGCTGTTGGCTTGGTACCTATAAGTACCTCAGTAGCGTGAGTACTCACGAAGAGAGCCTGCCTATTGGGCCTTATAATCCCTTATGATTCTGGCATTGAGAAGATTGCCTGGAGAACCGGGGATGTATGGAAAGGGAAAAGGGGAAGGCGGGGAACAAATGCAAAGCCACCGGTTGGCCACTCAATCAGGATGGCCATAGGGCTCATGGAGATCCAGTACCAGGAAAGGTCTCGCGTGCCTAGGGCACCACCAAGGAAGGATATTGTTGCAACTATGTTGCTCCTACATGTGCACCAGGGATAAGGGCATGTTGAGGCAGCACTACCCCCAAAGATATGGCATACCAGAGGAAGCTCATGCGAAAAATAAATCTGTTAGTTCTTAACTGCCCCAGGTCGGGGGGGGGGGGCAGTGAGCCAATCCACAGCTCTTGGAGTAGTTTTCAAAAAATTTTGTGGCACACATGCTCAGACCTGATGGCACACTGGTTGGGAAACACTGCTTTATAACAGAGCTAGCTTCTGGGTTCCCACCCCAAACCCCAGCATGTAACCTGCACTGTTACAGCCTGAGGCCTGGGCAGCTCCGTGGCTAGCCACAGCAGTCTGGCCTGCTGAGCAGGGAGAGCCTAGGTTAACTTGCACATTGGATGTGGGCCAGTGCTGGGTCCAGCCTCCTTGGGTTTGGGTTAGGGCCCAAGCTCTAGGAATCCAGCAGCTAGCTCTGTCTAAAGGCTATTATAGCAGCTTGCAAAGGCACAGAGGTACCGACAAGAGTAATGGGCCCAGTTGCATGCCAAGACCAGGAAGACCCAGACCAGAGATGAGCACACTGGTGTAGGGTTATCAGATACCAAAGCATGGAAAGGACAGGAAAGTACAAAAAGGAGGACATTGGAGTCCAGGACACATGGAGGAAAGGTAGTATTAATGTAATATTCTTCTGTTTCTAGGGGGCCTGGAACACTTCCCCCCCCTAAAAATAGGGTGTTCCGGGGCATTCCAGCATATTTTAACCCCTGTAAGTAAAAAGCCAGACAAAATCATGGATTTTTAAAATACCTGCCAGAGAGAGGATGTGAAGGTAAAAAGGAGGACATGTTCTCCTTTTGCCTGACTTCTGGTAACCCTACACAAGTGCATCAGCAAGCTGCTTTCCACTACTGTTTTCCAGCAAACTATCTTTCACGTGCTGTGTAGAACTACCTTTGGTCTGTGGAGTAAACCTTCTCACAGTGAAATGGAGGGATAAGGAGTCATGGCCATTCTGAGGGTCATCTTAGCATTTCTTTTGAATGTTCCCTTCAGGAACCGAGAAGGATTTGGCCTCCAGAGCCTGTGGGAATCCAGGATCTGTAGGGAAAAGAACCTCAGCCTGAAAGAGAACTAGTTCCTTTGGAGCAACCATTCTCTGAAACACTGGCATTCACTGGCCTTTCTGAACGACAAACACCCCCTCTCTAAAGGGGTGCAGGGTTAGCACAACAGAACAGATAAAGGATCCCCAACCGGCCAAGGAGAGGAATTCACAGGAGATGTTACGCAGCCCTTTTGTGATTTCCTTCCTCTTTCCGCTTGCCACTGCTTACAAGCATTTTGCAGTTAGATGTGAAATAACTAAAAACAGTAGCATTTGGCATTCATGAACAGGGCCAAGAACTTACTTGAATCTAACCCTAGAGATGGATGACAAACTGTCTTCCTCTCACCTGTGCGACCTATAGGAGCTTCTAGATCAGGGGTCTCAAACACGTGGCCCGTGGGCCGCATATGACCCCTAAAGCTATTTCCTGCGGCCTGCAGTGACACGACCATTACTGATATTTTCAATATCATTGTATAGAAAGGTTTCAGTGGTGCGGCCCTCAGGCTACTGTACTAAGCCTCATGCGGCCCTCTACTAGTCCTCATGCAGCCCTCATGGTGATTTGAGTTTGAGACCCCTGTTCTAGATAGCTGTAAATAGAGCCTTCAAAGGGGCATTCAGAGGCCCTGCCTTTTATCTGCAAAAGCCTGTGACTAGGATAAAATAGCCAAACCTTTAATTAATGGCATAGAGTACCTTGAATGACAGCTTTAGCAAGGTAGTTCATAGGTTTGTGTAAAGATCATTTAGGGCTTCACATTAAATGTAGTATCGATCATTACAATTATGGTGCAAGTAAAGACAATGACCAAGTGGTATTTGGGATCTTCGTCAGCTCAGACAAGTGCAGACAGAACATGGCGTCCTGCCGCAATGGAGAAGTTTTTTCAAACAAAATTCAGCCATGCCTTGCAGTATGCCTTGTGCTGCCGGCTGCATGGAAGGCATTAATATTAATATCTATTTCCAAAGCAACTATTGCCATAGACGGACACATTTTACAGTCAAGGAAGTTTAGTTGCTGTGTTTAATGCAGAGCTTGTACCCTATAACTTGCTTATGATATGAACTAATAAGTTCACTCTGCTGGAAAACAAAATCTATTTTTATTTCCTCATTACTGATAAGGATTTTAAGAAGAGAGCTAATCCTCTGATTCAAGTGCCTGGCTACTAAAATACCCTTAGGGAAAACATGACAAGTTTATATACTCAAAGAAAAATAAGTTTGGGGTCCCAGCCTAGTTATCACAGAATCAACACCCTAAAATTTGAAACTTTCCAAATCTGCTCTTGAGAAGCCCACGATTGCAAAACTAGGGTGTCACTTGCGTGACAGGATTTGGCTGTGTCAGCAAAGCTGTGCAGGACTGACTGCGCACTGAGGAGGGAGCTGGGGGGGTATTGAGGTGCATGAGCAAAGCTGTGCAGAAGTACAACTGAGAATTAAAATATTGTCCTTGACTGTCAAATCCATTTATTTCTTGTGAAGTAGTTCCAAAGCTACATACACAAGTGGCTGAGGCACTGCAGTATTTTGTTTGATCATTTTCTGTGCCAAAAATCTTTCTGTCTGAAATACCATTCTAGGGTGAACAAAGCATAACTCTTACCTACAGCCTCATCATTATTAAAATATTTTCTTCCCTATTTGGATTGTGAACTGATCAGACACAAATTATTACGCACACCCTTAAAATACCTGAGACACTTAAATTCATTCTGCTCTCAGCTTTGGTAAGCTGAAACAATTAACTCTCCTGGTTGTTTTCCTAATACTCTGTTCAGTCATGACAGGCCAGATTCCAGGAGAGGATTCAGACAGGACCAGGATTCAAAACAACTGCTTTTAGCCTTATGATGAGATAAAGATTTTCCACTGACCTTAACAAATGCAATCCTTCCCTATTCATATTGATTCACAACGCTGCTAAAATGAACAGTCTTCTTGCCTTACCATTATTATACCACTCCTCTCTTTGAGTCCCTCCGCTGGTTCCTGTCCCTATCACATCCAGCGTAAGCTGCTTGTCTTGACTTCCCATGATTTATTACTAACTGATCACTATTCTACCTGTTCTATCCTCTCTCATTCACTACTGAAAGGGCAACTCCCACCCCTGATTGGCCGTTCATGCCAGCCTCCATCACCCACTAGTTAAATTTTCAAATACACAGGTTGCCCTTCAAACTTGGGGCATGTTGAGGTCCACTGATGTGCTGCCACCACTGCATATCATGCTGGCTCTTACTGTCTCATTGTTTCCTTGTATTCTCAGAGCCTGGCTCTCGTCCTGTATTTAGATTGCAAGATCTTTGCAACAGAGACCGTCTCTTCATTCTGTCTGTGCTCAGGGCCTAGCCCTTTACTAGGGCTCCTTAGCTGTATGGGAAAACAAATCATAATGATGCCATTTGCAGGTAAACAGAAGGCTGCCATTGGATGCCATAAACACCGTAAGTTGCCCGGTTGTGCTTCACTGAGATGAGAGGCCCATGAAAGTACAATGCAGCACAGATTGTCTCTATCTGACATTTTTTTAAAACTGGCAGAGGAAGAACATCCTGTGCTGGGAATGTATGGCCTGTGGGCATCTCAACAGCTTCAGTCTAGAATTTGCACAGCAATGAGTTCAAATACTGTGTAGCTCAGACGTGGCCAAACTGTGGCTCAGGAGCCACATGAGGCTCTTGAATGAAAAATTGTGGCTCCTGGAAGAAAGTCAGCAAATCAGTTTAGGAAAGCAGCCCCAGCTTAGGAGTTCTGGAGGGGGTCAGGATGATGGGGAGAAGTGCAGCATGGTTAGGATTTTAAAAAACTCTCCACCAGCCTGCAGTCTTCTACATTGAGCAGCAAAGTTTTTATTGTATAGGCCTAGTTTTCATAGTAACCTTAAGTAATTCTTAGAATCTGACATTAGGAGGATCAATATTTGTCCTCTTTTTACAATAAAATTAAAGTGCAATGAATTTTAAACTTAGTAATTTTGGAGTAGGTAAAAGTATATGGCTATATGCCTCAGTGCAGCTCACGAAGGTTTAATAATCAACTTGTGTGGCTCTTGAGTTCTATAAGTTTGGCCACCCCTGGTGTAGCTAAACCCAAATCAGGGTTGGATAGTAACAAAAAAAATACTAATCTACATGATAAAACACTGGTTATGGGCTCTGAATAAATAGGATGTAGAGAGAAACTCAGACATGCCATCAAGAGAAGCTCTGCCAGCACCAGCCCTGTTTATCCACTCTCCAGGCAGAGCAGATAAGATCCTGGGATTGTGTCAGGCTTCAGAGTGTTTGGATCTGCTCCACTGAGGGACAGGTAAAAAAGCAACACTCAGCTGAAAGGAAAAAAATTAAAGCTAGAAGAGACACACTGAGCAGAGCAATCTGACTGCAAAGACCACTCCACCCCCTTTCTCTAAACTTCTGCTGTCCAATAAGCATCCCCTAGGATGCAGGTTTCAGAGTGGTAGCCATATTGGTCTGTTTTCAGCAAAAATGATGGAGGAGTCCTGTGGCACTTCAGAAACCAACACGAAAATTTGAGCAGGGCGGGGACATAAGCTGGAACCCACTTTGTCTGATGCATAAAGTGGAATCTTCAGCTTGTTAAGTATAAACACATGTGGAAGGGTGAGTTACATATGAGAGCAAGTGCTAATGAGGCCAACTCAAGAGGGAGGAAGAGGCCCACTGGAAAAACAGTTGATGAGAAGGGGTGAATTGCCAAAAGAGGGAAGTCAACAAGTTTGCATACGAGTTCAAGATCTGCAGTTTCATGAAGTCTGTTTTTGACTTTTTTTTCTTTTTGATGTTTTGATGTTTTTATGGCAACGTTCAAGACTGTTACTGAGTGTCCAGAAAGACTAAAGTGTCCTTCTACTGTTTTTTTTTTAATGTTAGCAGTCCTGATATCAGATTTGTGTCCATTTATTCTTTGCGTAGACAGTCCAGTTTGACCAATGTACATGGCAGAGGGGCACTGTTGGCCTGCAATGGCATATATCACATTAATATATTTGCAGGTGAACAAGCTCCTGATGGTGGGGCTGATGTGTCCAGGACCTATGGTTGTGCCACCTGAGTAGATATGTGGACAGAGTTGCAAAAGGTTTCTTGCAAGGATACTGTAGGTTCCCAAGTGAGTACTTCTGTTAGATAGAGTGTAGTTGCTGATGAGTATTTGCCTCTGGTTGGGGGGGTTGTCTGTAATTGAGGATTGATCTGTCACCCAAGGTCTGTGAATGTGAGGGATCATCTTCCAGGATAGGTAGGAGATCCTTGATAATGTGTTGGAGAGGTGTTAGCTGGGGGCTGTAGGTGATGGGCAGTGGCGTTCTATTGTTTTCCTTGTCAGGCCTGTCCCACAGTAGGTGACTTCTGAGTACACATATGGCTCTGTCAATCTGTTTTCACTTCTCTGGGTGTGCATTGTAGTTTTAGGGACAGATGTTTCTCTCTGTCTGAGGTATTGGAGCAAATGTGGTAGTATCTTAGGACTTGTCTGTGGACAATGGGTTATGTGATGTGTCCTGAATAGAAGCTGGAAGCATGCAGGTACATATAGCAGTTGGTAGACTTTTGGCATAGTGTGGTCTTTAGGTGGCCATTGCTTATTTGCACTGCATTGTTCAGGAAGTGAATCTCTTGCGTGGACTGGTCCAGGCAAAGGTTGATGGTGGGGTTGAAATTGTTTAATTCCCAGTGGATTCCCCTTTCCTATGAGCGCCAATGGTGAAAATATCATCAGTGTATCATAGGCAGAGGAGGGGCACTTGGGAGTGAGAGTTGAGGAAGTGTTCTAAGTCAGCTATAAAAATGTTGGTATACGCTGGGGCCATGCAGCGGATACCCACACAAGTGCGGCTGACTTGAAAGTGTAAGGCACCTGCCCTCCTCTTAAACTGTAACTCACCCTTACATGTGTATGTACCTAACAAAAATTTTACTTCATGCATTTGACAAAGTGGGTTCTAGCCCAAGAAAGCTTATGTCCCTCCCCCTCCGATTTGGGGGGGGGGGGGCATCTCTAAAGTGCCAAAAGGACTCCTCATTCCTAGGCTGCAGATCTGTGTCAAAAAATTCCTAGCCCACTTAGGTTCTTTGCAGAGTCAGCTTCATAGATTGCTTGCACAGTTGCTCAAGCCTTGCCTTTTGCTGGCCTATAGCAACAGTACCACAGCATTGCCATGGCCTTTTGTGATCTCTTGGCTTCTGCTTGTTGTTTTAGTTGGATTCTTGTCAGTGATTTCCCATTCCAAATGGGATTCCCAGCACATTTATCATTGTCACCATGTCACAGCCGCCAAACCTCCTTTCTATTTTCCCTAAATAGAAGCTTTTAGGCAGCTGTGTTTCTTTCTAGACATGTCAGGTTTTGAGTTTCCTGCTGGTTCTCAGATTCCTAGGGCCTCTGTCAGAGCTACTAACAGGAGTTTTCTTGCTGGAATTCACAGAGCTCATCCCTTGTCCAGGCCAAGCACTGCATACCTACATTAGCACTGCACTGGGGAGCCCAAGGCAGAAATGTGCAGATATCAATGTATTAAACACAACTGGCAAGGCAAAGGGGTCACTTTAATGCACCAGAAACTGAGCATGGCACGAAGAAGAGATGCCTGAGCCCATTTTCTTCCTCATAAATTAATTCACCCCCTAGTGAAAGATGCTGGCCCAATGTCCCAAGAGGCTAATGTCAATGGAAGAGGTGTAACATGGATAAGTGCAATGCAAGCCTCCCTCACCAATATTCCTCAACCCAATCAGTTAAGTCTCTCCTCAGAGAGCCAGCAAGAGTCAGACTGGGACAGATGGGAATTAGTGTTGTCAGTGTAAAAGGTGCTGTATGCCATTTCTGATACCTTAGCCCATGGGTCCTCCAGCCTTTATGATTCCCTTGGATCTTAGAAACTATCTGAGATCGACAAAGCGCTTTGGCTGCAATTAGAGACCTCAGAATATCACTGGCAGGAAGATCTCTGCAGACCCTCTATTATGTGCCATGGGGCTGAAGGCTGCACACTCTCAATCAGACATGCAACTCTTCACTCATCAGATTGCAGAAGACTCCCCAGTATTCAATCCTAATTCACAAACAGAACAAAACAATCCTGCTGTAACACACATTCTGTGGCAAACCCTGGGCTCCCTCCCATGGCACAGCCAAGTTCAAGAACTCTACTCTTGGCACTAGCTTCCTGGGATTCATCAATTCCTGTTATATAAACACTGGAAGCATGTTTATGAGAGAGGATTAATTTGGACATAGAGCCTTTTCCACCCCTGAGAATGGGGCTGTCTCCATTTAGACTCATTCCAATTGTTTCAGAGGCCCCACTTCGTTTGAATCCCTAGTCAGTCCTGCTGGCAACTCACTTCTAAGGGCTTGTCTACCCTTAAAGCATTGCACTCGTCCAGCTGCCCCACTGTAGCTCCCAGGGACAGGCCACACTTCACGCCACAGCTGTGGCACTGTAAGAGCACCTCCGCAGCCCCATAAATGATGCTGGGAGAGAGAGTCCTCCAGCCAATACTGGAGCAGCAGTAGCTATGTCATTGGGAGAGGCTTTCCCAGTGACACTATACTGTGCACACAAGCCCTTATCCTGGCAAGAATTAGGTCACTTGTGGATTTTTTTCACACCCCTGCATGACAAAAGCTTTGGTGGCATAAGTCCTAGTGCAGACAAGGCCTTAGGGAAGATGCTACTTCTGTCAACACAGCGTGGTCTACACTGGGGGTTATTTTGGCCAATATAACTACTTTGCTCAGGGGTGTGGTTATCAGCATAAGTTTGTAGTGTACACCAAGGCTCAGACTGTGAATTGTCCACTATCCTGAGCCAAGGGGTACAGGAAAATGTTCTTTAATTGTCCTCTGGATCGCACATGGTTCTAAGCTGCTACACAGCTGCTGGAAGGGATTTTGTGCCTTTGGGCGCCCCTGATCTAAGGCATCGCTGGTAGAATCTTATGGAGAGAAGGAGACAGGTGTGTTTTGTGTGGCGCTATTTTAAGGTAATTTCTTCTATCATACCATGCATTTATGATACTAGCAACAAAATGACTCCTCTTTGACTTTCTAAATTAGGAGAAAAATCCTACTATTGCTTCTTACTTTATGGAGCAGAAATCTGATTCTAACTGGCAATCCACCAGATTTTCTGTGCTCTTGGAGAACTGGCAAGATTTAGGGCTTCTTACCCAGCCCTCCCCTGCCTTCTATCTCTGGCCTCTTCTGTAATCATTGCTCACTCATATGCCATACATAAACAAATGGATTACAATCAAAGCTTCAAAGGGAAACTACAGAACTGGAATTCATATGCACAGTTGACGCCATTGCCTTAACCTTAAAATAGGGATTTTGTTCCTTTTCTTATTACAACAAGTGATTTTTCCTTCTTTTTACCTCACTTCCCTCTAATATGCTGTTCTCCACTGTTTGAATCTAAATGGTTGGTTACTCACCAGTAACCGTCCTTCTTTGAGATGGGCTGCTCACATACATTCAGTTACAGGTGTCTACGTGCCGCAGTGCATGGCAGCTCGGAAAGTTTTTAGTGTTAGCCTGTCAGGTCAGGGTGCATGGCCAACGCCCCCTCCACACTGCCACTGTGGCTATATAGGTGACCGTGACCCTGACCCTCCCAGTCCCATATACCTTTGCCAACTTTGTTAGCGGGGATGGTGGGAGGGACCTGAATGTATGAGCAGCCCATCTCGAAGAAGGACGGTTACTGGTGAGTAACCAACCGTTCTCCTTCAAGCGCTGCTCACATCATTCAGTTACAGGTGACTGCTAGCCATACCCAAGGATGGTGGGAGGAGTTACAGTCTACCCACACTGAGTACAGCTCTGCCCACAGCGACATCATCTCTAGCCTGTTGGGCAATGACGTAGTGCATTGTGAAGGTATGAATCGATGACCACGTAGCAGCCTTGCAGATCTCTTGGATCGGGACCTTGGCGAGGAAGGCCATGGAAGACACCTAAGCTCTGGTAGAGTGGGCTCTCACAGTCTCTGGGAGAGGTGTGTTTGACCTTCCGTAGCAGTCTTTGATGCAGTTCACAATCCATTTGGAGATGCACTGGGAGGATACTGGAGAGCCTCTCATGCGTTCAGTGACCACCACAAACAATTGGAAGGTCTTGCGGAAAGATTGTGTGCGCTCAATATAGATTAGGAGCACTCTCCTCATATCCAGGGTGTGCCACTGTCTCTGGTTCTCTGTCACCTGAGGGTGTGGATAGAAGACTGGCAGGCAGAATTCTTGATTCATGTGGAAGGGGGTGGCAAACTTGGGCAAGAACAAGGGGTGGTGACGCAGGACCACCTTGTCTGGGAAGAAAACCGTATATGGGGGTTCAGAGGACAGGACTTGTAACTCTGAGACCCTTCTGGCCAAGGTAATTGCTACTAGAAAAGCCACCTTCCAGGACAGTACAAGCAAGGTGGTTGAATCTAAGGGCTCATAAGGCGGTTCTGTTAGAGCCCACAGCACAACGTACAAATCCCACTGTGGAGTGGGTTTACAGAGGTGGGGAAAAAGTTTTTTCACCCCTTTCAGGAATCTATGGTAGATGGGGTGTGAAAAGAGTGGAGCCTCATCTACTTTTTGGTGAAAGGCCGAGATTGCCACCAAGTGGACTTTTAATGAGGACAGAGATAGGCCTTTCTTTCTTAGATCAAGAAGGTAATCTAAAGTTGCCTGAATTGGTGCAGAGGTAGGGTCTATGTCTTTGTCATGGCACCAAGTGGAAAAGTGATTCCATTCTGCCATGTAGGTGGACCTGGTAGAGGGTTTTCTGCTACCAACCAGGACCTTTTTAACCCTATCCGAGCTACGCCTCTCTTGCCTGCTGAGCCAGAGAGCATCCAGGCTGTCAGATGCAGGAGGCCCAAGTTTGGGTGCTGAAGGCATCCCGAGTCCTGTGTCAGGAGGTCCACCCACCGTGGGAGGCTGAGTGGGGTCCTCACGGACATGTCCTGTAGAAGAGGAAACCAGTGTTGTCTGGGCCAGTCCTGGACTATCAGAATGATGTTTGCCTCATTCGCGAGGACCTTCAGGAGCACCCGGTGGATCAAGGGAATTGGAGGGAAGGCATATATTAGGGCCCTCAAACAATTGAGTAGGAAGGCATCACTGAGAGAACCTTTCTCCTGACCTTGGAGGGAGCAGAACCGGGGGCATTTGCAGTTCTGCCCCATGGCAAAGAGGTCAATCTGAGGGGTTCCCCATCTGCTTGTCAGTAGGGAGAAAACCTCATTGTGGAGGGACCACTCGTGATTCGCCAGGGGTTTCCTGTTGAGTGAGTCTGCTATGCCGTTGTCTACCCCAGATAGGTGGGAGGCAGTCGGAGTGAAGTGATAGTCTATCGCTAGTTGCCAGAGCTTGGTCGCTTCCTTGCATAGAGCCGAGCAACGGACTCCCCCTTGACGGTTTGTGTAGAACACGAACGTTGTATTGTCTGAGAGGATTTGGACCAGCTTGCCTTGGTTCTGCTCTAGGAAGGTCATGCAGGCCAGTCTGATAGCCCAGAGCTCCTTCACATTTATGTGGAGGAGACTGTCCTCGGGATTCCAAACACCTTGCATAGGGAGGCCCCTGGACAGGTGGGCTCCCCAGCCCAAGTCAGACGCATCCGTTATCAGGGTCACTGAGGGCTTGGACTCTCTGAATGGAATTCCCCCCATTGCGAAGTCGGGGTCTCTCCAGATTTGGAGGGACTCCAGGGCATACTGAGGGACTGAGAGTACCTTGTCCAGACGGTCCCTTTCTGGTTGGAAGATTGTGGCGAAACAGAGCTGGAACAGTCTCATCCGTAGGTGGGCTGTTCGGATTACCGATGTGGCCACTGCCATGTGTCCCAGGAGCTGCATGCATCTGCTTGCTATGGTCAGCCTGGGTACCTGGAGCTCCATGATGATGGTGCAGATGGACCAAAATTTTGACAGGGGCAAGTATGCAGTGCCCTGTTGGGCGTTTAAATATGCCCCGATATACTCTATGTCCTGAGTGGGGCAAAGCTTGGACTTGTCTAGGTTTATGTGGAAACCCAGGAACTCGCATAGTTTCATTACCAGGTCAATGTGGTTTTGTACCTGTCGACTTGACTTGCCCACTATGAGCCAGTCATCTAGGTAGGGGTAGATTCTTATACCCTTCCTGCGTAGGAAAGCTGCAACCGGTGTGACACACTTTTTGTGAACACCCTGGGAGCTTGCGATAACCTGAAAGGGAGAGCGGTGAATTGGTAGTGGCATCATGCCACTACAAACCTGAGAAACTGCCTGTGGTGGGGCCGAATGGCTATGTGGAAGTAAGCGTCCTTTAGGTTGAGGGCTGCGAACCAAACTCCTGGGGACAGAGAGGGGACAATCTGGGGCAGGGAGACCATGCGGAATTTTATTTTCTTTATGTGTGTGTTGAGTGCTCTGAGGTCTAAAATGGGTCGTAGGTCCCCATTGGGCTTGGGGACTAGGAAGTAGCGGGAATAGAACCCTTTGCCGCGCTCTCTCAGGAACCTTTTCTACGGCTGCGAGGGAGAGCAACTTCTGGCATTCAACCTCGAGCTTGCTTAGCAGATCTGGGTTTTCTGGAGTTGTGGGAGGGAGTGGTTTCCTGTCCTGGGGGGTTGAAAGGAACTGGATGTGGTATCCCCTCACCACTGTGTCGAGAACCTACTGGTCTGACATGACACAGCTCCATCATGGAGGGAAGTCGCGGAGGCAGTGAGGGGAGAACGGGTTGTGGAGCACTGCCCTCAGGGGGTCTGTCAAAAACGGTGTTTGCGGCCTGATGAGCGGTCCAATCCCTGTCCACACTGTCCTGACTGAGAGGCGCCAAGCTTACCCCCTTTATGTGATCGGCCCTTATCTTTGTCCAGGTCCCCAAGATGGCGCTGGCGAAACTGGAGGGATCTCGGGAACTGGGTCTGCAGTTGCAGCTGTTGTTTCAGTTGCTGTAACCACTGTCATAGCTGGTGCGACCTCGAGGAGCGCCTAATGGTTTGAGGAGTGTAAATTCCAAGGGACTGCAGTATAGCCCTCGAGTCCTTCATACCATGCAGCTTTGCATCTGTGGACCCTCGAAAGGGAGATTCTGGATAATCTGTTGGATCTGCATGGAGTGGCCCGAGTTTTGGAGCCAGGCCAAGCAGCACATCACCACTGCCAATGCCATTATACGTGCTGCTGTATCCACTGCATCCCACGTTGCCACGAGCGCATCTCTGGATACTCTCTCCTTCATCCAGCATTGCCTCGAAGTCTCTCAGGCACTCCTCAGAGATGGCTGAGCAGAGATTTTGTAGAGCCTCCCACAAGTTGAAGATGTAGCGCCTCATCAGGGCTGAGTGATTTGAGATATGCAACTGTAGGGCGGCAGAGGAGTATACTTTCCTGCCCAACAGGTCAAGCTTCCTCACCTCTCTGTTCTTTGGTGTGGAGCTGGGTTGGCCTTGTCTCCAGGGGTGTCGCTGGCCGGGGGAGGGACCCGGGGCATGGGCCCAGGCGCCGCCCCCAGCCTGATGGCCCCGCCCTTTGGCCAGGACAAGGCCCGGCGCTGCCACACTGCCATGAGCGGCTAGGCCCCGCATCTCTGGCTGGGGATGGGGCCACTGCCAGCGCGCACAGCCAGGCCCCGGGCTGCCCGCCGTGGCTGCGGGCAGCCAGGCCCCAGATCCCCGGCCGGGGACGGCGATGGAAAAGTACGCAGGAGGCTGGGCCCCGCATCCCCAGCTGGGGACGGGGCCACCACGGCCACCTGGCCCCAGATTGGGCTGTAGATCCGGGGCACTAGCGCTCTACGGCATGTGTCGAAGAGGGAGTCATCTTCCACTTGGATCACCCCTAGCTTCAGCTTCAGATTCACCGCCATGCGGCAGAGGAGGTCCTGCTCAACGCGGGGATCTCCTTCGCGGTCGGCAGACATGTCGATTAGGTGCTCATCAGGCGACGAGGATGACTGGGCCCTTGATCTGCTACATTGGGTAGAATCAGGGTCTGGCTTGTTGTCAGAGAAATCTGAGGACTCCGGCACCGGCGATCGGGCATAACGGAAAGAGGCATCGTCTGCCATTGCATTCAGCCAGTCGAGGGTCCACTCATTGTGCAGTGACCTCAATGGTGGCATAGGTGCCATGGGGGGAGCAGAGACCTCTCCTGATGGCCGCCTTCCCCTTGAGCCTGGTGACATGGAGCTCTTTCGAGGCCGCTTTATCAGACGCTCCTCCTGAGGAGGAAGAAAAGGGTCTTTAGACGATGATCCGGATGACCTCCCCCCCGACATCTGGCAGTCCAGTACCGAGAGTTCTTCGGAGGAGTGATGAGGTGGGGCCGCAGTACTTGGGCCCGGTGCGAGGTTTGATGGTACTGGGTCGGAGAAGGGTGTAAAGGCCCAAGATGGTACCGGTATCGGTGCGGGTGTTGCTGGTGCCAAGTCCGACAGTATTGGAAGTGACAGCATCGGAAGTGGCGGTATCGGTGACAGTGTCAAGTCCAGCGGTACCAGGCTTGATGGCGGTATCGGGCTTAGGGGCAGTGCCATGTTCAGTGGTGCCGAAGGGGGTGGTGCCGCTGTGGTCCGCTTCTTCTTGTTCTGCACCGGGGCCAGGTCAGTGCCTGAGCGAGTGCCCTACTCAGGGAAGCTGAGAGACTACCAGAGGACCGGCGAGGTCAGTGCTGAGGAGGTATCATAGAGGGCCAAGATTTCAAGCCCGGTACTGGAGATTGGCAGGAATCTTGAGCCCGAGCCGATTGAGGATCCGGCGGAGTGCTAGTGGCTCGGCCGCTTTTGGGTGGAGAGGCTCCGTTCCCTGAAATTAGGAGGAGACTGCTCTCTCTTTCCAGCCTAGTCCTTCACTGGAAGGATCGACAAATGGAGCACTCCGCCGTGAGGTGGGACTCACCCAAGCAAGCGAGGCATTTCTTGTGCGGGTTGTCCATCAAGAAAGCCTTGCAGCATCCCAAGCATGGCTTGAAACCTGGCATTTTGAGTGTTGCGCGAAAGACAGGCACTTGCATTTTGCAAGATAACGCTGATCCAAACTGACGCTGATGGCAGAAAAAGGAACTGGGAGGGTCAGGGTCACGGTCACCTATATGGCTGCAGTCGCGGCATTGACCGTGCACCCTGACCTGACAGGCTAAAGCTAAAGACTTTCCAAGCTGCCGTGAGCTGCGGCATGTAGACACCTGTAACTGAATGATGTGAGCAGTGCTCGGAGGAGAACAACTGCTTTGATTTGCTGTAACAGTCTGACCTGATCCTATGACTTACACTTCCCTGCATTTATTTTCCTCCCATTCTGCAAGTTCCTTCATCTTCAAGTATCTGACAAAGTGGGATTTTCTCCCATGAAAGCTCATGCAATAAATCAATTTGTTAGTCTTTAAAAGTGCCACAGGACTCCTTCTTTGTTTTGCTGAACTAAACTGACCTGACACTGCACAAGACTCCTCCTTTGTTTTTTCATCCTCCTATCCTATTACTAAATACCTTTTCTGTGCTGCCATGTGGTGGCGCTGCTGTTAACATGCTGTCAGAATAGCAAATGAACAATAGGATCTGATGTGCTGAGAGCAGAGAGCAGGTCTGGGACTACAGGGTGTAGACTGCAAAGTGTGGGCTCCTCAGTGCAGGAGAACAACAGGAAGAGCCTCTCCTCTGAGAGATGGAAATGGTCTATTGCTCCAGGACAAGGACCTGACAAGCATCTGTATGACTGCCAAAAAAGCAGGAGATCACTCTGGCTGTGCATTTGTGGTTGGGTGTGGGGATCAAAACTCTGTCTATCCAAGGACCACCTCACAGGAGCCCCAGGACCATCTCTGTTTGGCATAAATGGAACCAACAGGGTCAGCCTTCATTGCCAATACACGGGCAGGCTGCAGAGGTTCCAGGTCCTAGCACTCTGTCCAGCCTGACCCAAATGCAGGTCTCTCCATAGGCTGCACAATAGGCTGGGCTTAGTCAGTCTGGGAGGAGAAGGGTCTCTAATCATCACAGCAGCAGTCCAAGAGCTTTCTTCAGAAACCCTACCTCCTGCCAAGGTAGCCTGTGGGGAACATTAATAAGACCAAAGCCTCGGACCAGACCAGCACAACATTCCTAGGCACCTTGAAAGCCAAATTGATGCTCACACAGCCCAAGTGAAACTTGGAGCCCCTCCCCCATACCAGTAGCAGGTGCCTGCATGTTCCCAGAAGATGCAGGATCATGGATCACCCATAGCATAACTTAGAGCTAAGCTCCATGTGGCTCCAGCTCACACACGTGCCCCAGTCCCTTGGTCGGAACAGCAACACATAGAGATGGATACATCAATCCAAATCACAGGTACTGGGCTCGCCTATGCAGGAGACCAGAGCATATACTTCTGAGCATGCCAGCCTAGGGAAATGAACCCAGGACCACCCAGACAATGCAGGAACACCAAGAAAACCCAGCCCACAGGGGCGTGGGTCTGAGCTCCTGAAGGGCTAGTGATCAAATGACTTAAACTGAGTATCAAAGTAGGGTCTCCTGGCAGCACAGAGAGCTAGTGATGGAGTTACCACTGAAGTAGCTCATTGGAAGACATGAACGTCCAATATGCCCCGGCCTCCCTATAGCCGCATCACCCCATGCCTGGGAAGAACTCCTGATAAGCCTCTGCAAAGGCAGCCAGCCCATAGTCCTGCTTCAAACTCTCCTATGCTGTCACAACTACAGAACACTCAACTGCCAGGCAGCTGGGAAACTGGAATTGCTGTGCCTCAGCTGGGCCAGCAGCATCTCATTCTTTCCTTGGGCTGCTCATCTCTCAATCTGCATTCACCAGTCTTAGATGTAAGCAATCTGGAGGGGGGGGCCCATCTCTTTCTTATGCGGCTGTGCAGCACCCAGCACAGCATAGCACCACAGCCTGTAGGTGCTACCAAAACATCGATAATCATAGCCTTAGTTCTGAACCCTGAGGAAGACCCCATCTCAATCAGTGTCTGTGAAAGTACTCGCAGCCCCTCAGTGACAGCTGGAAGAGCCATTAGGGAAAGATGCTTCCCATGGGAAATGCACAGGATGTCCAGATCTTTCCTCCCCCTTGGAAAGTTTTACTGACCTTGAGCACCTCCGAAGGTCTCTCACTTGTGAGTGAGCTCTGCCAGGGTATGGGGTGCAAAGAGAACCTGCCATTTCCAAACTCCTGCTGCTTGCAAATGGTCCCTCTGGAAGTTAAATGCTCTGCAGAGCACTGAGTACCTGCCTCACAGGGCAGACAGCAGTTTCACCCACCTACCAAGCACATGAAGCAGAGAGACTAGGCCAAGGTGTGAGGCCATGAGGTAGATGAAGTTCTATAACCCCCCAACACATTCAACAGAGGAGAACCTCACCAACTTAGGGATGTTTTGCCCTCTCTTTAGGTGCACTGAGCCCATCCTGCCTCTGCTCAGAGTTAATTCTCTCTGCGTAGCCACACAGGGAAAGACCAACCCCTGACAGAGTGGAGGGGCAGCATTTCATTTCGATTGACTAAGCCCTGGATGGTTTTTCGACTTCACAAGTCTGTTCCCACATCAAGTGCTGAGGTGAAATTTCTGTCTCTCTGGGAAGGAAAGACCAATCCCAGGCAGCCCAAAAGGGCTTGCTTCAAGCAGACACACCAACACTTCTGGGGCACTCAGGGACAGAGCATTTGTTCACTTTTTCTTTCTGTTAATATTAAATTTAGAAGAGCAATTGACCGTGAATCCTTGGGGAAAAGGACAGGAAAGACCTGGGCAGCTATGACCAATGAAGATGAACTGGGTGCCAGGCCATGGGGGAGTCTGGGGAACAATGAGCTAGGCAGGGTACAGGACAGAGAGGAAATGTAGGGTACAGCCAGGCCAGGCACAGACAGGGTAGCAGGCACAGCCAGGCCAGGCACAGACGGGGTAGCAGGCACAGCCAGGTCAGGCCAGGCCAGGCACAGACGGGGTAGCAGGCCAGGCCAGGCACAGAAGTGGGAGCAGGCACAGCCAAGACAGGCCAGGCACAGAGGGGTTAACAGGCACAGCCAGGCCAGGCCAGGCCAGGCATGGAGGGGTAGCAGGCACAGCCAGGCAAGGCCAGACCAGGCAGGAAGCACAGCCAGGCCAAGTGATATCAGGTAAGAAAGGAAGGTGGACAGGCGCAGCCAGGCCATGGTACCAGCCATACTCACTCAGGCACTGCAGACCATTTTTATTCGCCAGAGGTTTGGCGCACAGTGAACAGCTGGTGAAGCTGGAGAAAGTTCCGGGCACCAGCTGGTGCTCATTGACTCTTTTCCACCTTTCCTTTAGCTCCTTTGGCTCTTTTTCCTTTTCTCTCTCTTTTTGTTGCTCTTTGTTCTTACCCTAGAAGGGGGTAGGGGGAGCACATTGTCATGACCCAGGAATCTGCTATGGGCTTTGCACCCCCCACTCCCACACCCTGACTCTTTTGCATGGACACTGGGCCCATTAGTGCTAGAACAATTAGGTGCTCCGCATAAGTTCCCAGGAGACTAAGCCAGCCACAGACTCTCTGTAGCCCCGCAAGGATGGGTGCATGTGTGATTGAGGGCAGGATGTGGCCTATGTGCAGCAAGACATCTGCACCATGCTCTAGAATATAAACCCACATGCACTCCCTCTCTATGGCTCGGTGCCAGGGAGGAATGGGTTCTGGGGTCTGTGCCCTGTGTCCCCAGGGCAGACCAGCACTCAGCTGCACCTGGCCCCTCTTCACCCTCACCCCACCTGGGAAGCCGTGCTGTCACCTGGAGGAAAAAGTCCTCTCTGACTGGAACTTCCCACACACTGGACTGGCCTGTGAACAAGACCAGGAGCAGTGCAGGACCCAGTTAGCGACTCTCTGGCCAGATGATCTGAGGAGTCAGGCAGATGTCCTGCTCCACAGTGAGGACACCACGTCTGTCCCAAAGCGGCCCTGCCTCAGACCTCCTCCTAGGACAGTGCTGTGAGCCCCGCAGGGATGCCCCTTTTCCCCCTCACCTTTTCCTTCTGCCAGGACCCAGTGACACGGCTCCTCAGGGAACTCAGCCGGCGCTTCACCTTGGTGCCTCTCTCGATCTTATCATTCTTCCCACTATCCTCAGCTCTGAAACAAGCCCAGAAAATGTCTCTCATGTGATGGGAAGGACAGGGGTAAGGAACTGCAGGGAAGCCCTGGGGGACAGGGACATGCTGTACTCTGTGCCATTGGAGAGGCTCCCCATGGAGAGATGCGTGTCAGCCCCACCAGGGCCACTCAGCACTGAGCTTCCCAAATCTCATGAGCATCCAGTTTTGGGAGAGTCACATCCCACATCAGCAGTCTTGTAGTTATGGGGGCTGAACTCTCCAGGGACTGGGGTTCAACTCCCAGCTTAGCCACTGACTGCCTGCAGATGCTGGGAAAATAGTGTCCTCTCTGTGATAGAGTTCCTGTCCTGGTGCTGAATAATGCTGCTGCCCATTTAGACAGCAAGTGCCTCAGGACAAGGACTGTATCTTCACAAAGGCCAATGCAATACGGCCCTGATGCTGGCTGAGGCAGCTGGCTGGGGCTGTTGAATGGGTGGGAGCAAGGACACCAGATCTGGGATGGGGATGTGAGCACCTAGGCCACCACATGCCCAATGGATCACTTACTCATTAGACAGGAACTCAAACCAGGTGAGGTTCTGCTGGGACTCGCTGCTGCCTTGGGGTGAACAGGCCCTTTGGTTCGCCCTGCAAGGGGGAACAGGACAAGGCATCAGTTTGCAAGGAAAAGTCAATTGCCGCAGAGCCTCTGCAGAGAGCGAACATCACCTGTCCAGCGGAACCCCTGGCAGGGTCTGCTTATACCCTGGGGGTGGGAGAAATTTCTGCTTCCAGGGTAGTGCTGGGGGCTCCACATACTCTGGGGATGCAGTTTCTAGGAAGGCCTTGGGAAGATCCTGGTGGGGTTGTTGTACAGGAGTCTCCCAGGGCACTGTGAAGTAGAACAGATCCATCCCCCACGCAACGTCCCCTCTCCCAGGTGCACACTCACCTGTGATCCTGTTTCAGATCCTGGAGCACCTGTTGGACAATCAGCCTGGCCAGGAGGGGGAAAGGGATTAGAAAGTCTCCCTGCCAGCCAACATTCCAGTCCCTTAAAGAGCCCAGCAGCAGGGATTTATCAGCACAGCTCCATCCAAGGTAGGATTCACAGTTGGAGACGCTAAAAGCCAGCAAAATGCTTCCCTTGAACCCTGGTGACTGATGAGCAGCTGACCCAAGGGAGCATGCCAGCTGCCCAGACCCTGCAGGGTCCTTCTGTGCCTCAAACAGCACAAAAACCCAACCCACTGCAGTCACTGTGAGTTTGGCCCAGGCTGCATCCCGGAGGAGCACTGCCATGCCTTATGGCACTTCTGTTTCCTGCTGTCTTCCAGCGAGAGACAGAAGCTGGGTCCCCAGCAACTCAGAAGCACTTAGAGTACCATTGATCAACCCCAGCTTCAGGATCACCAACACTTACACATGGTCCTTTTCAATCGTCTCCAGCACAGGTTGTTCAATCCCTGCAACACAGAGGGAACATGGTCAGTAGGAGTCCCAGCTCCCTGGGCTGCCCCTTGACTGGCATCACATCTCAAGCCACATGCAATGAATCCTGGGCCTGCTGGATTTCCAGTCTCCCTTCAAGGGGAAGGTGGGTCGCTGTAGATCGATTCCACAAAGCTCTGTGCTGCCTCCTTCACTTTCTCCTTGAAACCACAGTGCAGAACTCACTCCAGCACATAGCGCTTCCTGCACTACTTCTCCAAGACCAATCCGCTTCCTGCTCCCTACCACTGGCCCCAGCTCATTCCAGCTCAGGGCTGGAGATAGCTGTGCTTTGCTTGATGGCAGTTGGGGGACCAGAGGAGCTCACTAATGGAGCAGGCTCAGGGACTGGACACAACAGAGCTCCAGCAGTGGTGATGGGCCATGGTAAAACACCATTCTGGGGGTGTTCCACAAGCAAGCCCACAGACAGGATTTTGTCTTCCTCCCAGCACGCTCAGAAGCTTTGCATGAGCAGGAGTCGAGGGGAGGGGGCTCTTTTTGGGCAGGGGCTGTATGGCAGACACTCTTCCCAGGGCATTTCCAAAGGGATCCCAGACCCAATGGGACTCCAAAAAGGCAGTGTTCAGTTCTCTCTCTAGCCTGCTTCTGCTGTCCTAAGGCATTCCCAACATAGAAATGATAATCTCTGCAATTTTGCTATGAAAGCTGCACCCTGCCCTGTATTGATTGCATCCCAGGCAGGTTCAGGGGCAGCTGGCTGTACATCACTGGCTGTTCTTGAAGCTCATTTGTAGGGGAGGCTGCAGTGTCCCTGAAGGGCAGGACAGGGGCACAAGCAGAGATCAGGTTACTGGAATGATACTTTCTGTCCATAAAAACAGACAAGGAGTTCTGTGGCACTTAAAGACTAACAAATTTATTTATTGCATGAGCTTTCATGGGAGAAAAATCCTACTTCATCAGATGCTTTGAAGATGAGGGAAATTACAGAATGGGGGGAAATAAATGTAGGGGAGTGTAAGGAAATTGAATTCATTTGCAAATTTGGTTGCATTGCTTCAGGACATTGGATTTTTCTCGTATTGTAACAGGTGATTTGACCTCATCTTCCTCTGTATGCTGTTTCCCAGTGTTTGAATATCAACTATTTTGATTTGCTGTTAGTGTGACCTGTTCCCATGACTTGCACTCCCCTACATTTATTTCTCCCCATTCTGTAATTTCCCTCATCTTCAAAGCATCTGACGAAGTGGGATTTTCTCCCATGAAAGCTCATGCAATAAAGAAATGTGTTAGTCTTTAAGTGCCACAGAGCTTCTTGTTTGTTTTACTGAACTAGCCTAACATGGCTACCCCCTTTGTTTCTGACCATAGGACTCTTTTTCGTAGCATGCAACTGGAGATCTGACATCACATCCAGCCACGGACACTTTACATGGCAATGTGTCCTTGGAGACAGCTGTGACATCAGGACATGGATTCTATGGTAACAGATGCTATAGAAACTCCATTGGTCAGCCTCAAGGTACGTCTCCTGGAAGGGTGTGATTTCTGGCTTGAGCAGACATAAGTGCACTAGATTTGAGCCATCATTCAACCAGTCATGGTGCAGCTGCAGCTGAACAGGCTGTGACATGGTTGCCACCTGAGTGCCCAGGGATGCACAGACTCTAAGTTTCTCCAGGGTCCCCTGCTTTTTATGAAGATTTTGGTAGAATTAACATATTTCATGCCAGACATTTACTCACCTTCTGCAGCTGGTTGTGATGCTGCCAGGCTGTGAGGGGTTTGAGCATATAGAACCATGTCACAGGTAGACGAGACAGATTTCAACCTCTGTCTCTGTCCACTGCCACCACATTCCTGGAAAAGAAAACAATCAGCAATTTCTCTAGCTGCTCATGCAGCAAGAATGCTTCAAGGCACATGGTTAATGCAGTCCTGAGTAACAGGAGAGATTCTGATTAGGAGTCCAACCCCGTCATCTTGTGGATGTCACAGCTGGATAGTACCATGCTGCACAGATCAGGACCTTGCCTCTGGACTGATTACAGAGGGATCAAACCCTAGGAATAGGCTGACATCCCACCCCACCTTGTGGTATTTAAACCAGAGTTATGTTCACAGGCCATGCTGTCTATTTCCTAGGCCTTCTAGAGGGATCTTGTCTTTAAAGTGGAGGAGAAGCAGCATACAGGGGTGAGTATATGGAAGGGAAGAAGTAATCTCTGCTGTCTACTAGCTGGCACCATGGTTCTGATCAATAGTGAAATTACTGCTAAGGTGCCTAGGACATCTATGCAGGTGTCTTTGTTACTCAGATTGAATCAAAACCAGAAAAGATCAGCATCAGGTAGAGCTGTTAGCAGGAGATGTAGGTTCTGTTCCTAAGGAGCTCAGATTCCCCATGACCTCTGTTAAGTCATTTTTCTGCATCAGGTCCCTTCCTCTCTGGGTCAGGCGCTGACAGTGCCTTTGAGCCTCCCGGCACAAAACCACTAAGGGCCACAGATCAGCATTATGAAGGACCTTGTGTCTGTGACCCCTCAGGGAACGGGAGCTGGTGCAGTTTGTCCCCAGGCAGAGGGAGGACAGAGCTGATGAGCAGAGATGGGGCACAGGCTGAGCCAGCATATCATTGCCCAGCATGCCAGGAGAAGAGCTTTCACACCCACTCACCGTGTCCTCATGGTCAGGGATGATGGCAAGGTTCATCTGCAGGGGCTCTATCTCCAGTCTGATCACAGTGCTGCCACCACCACCCCAGGCCTCCAGCCCCAGGGTGGGCAGCTCCCGGGCCACACGTGGAGGCAAGCAGGGCATGCTCTGTTCAAATTCCTCTGGCTCCAGGTCACTGGTTATCTCTGATGTGTCCAGGCTTAGCCTAGTTTGAGGAGCAGAAACCAAATCAGACCATGGGAACACAGCAAAGAGGCCTATGTCCTGCTCTACAGCCATCTGTCCAAGGGCTTCACTCCCAGGGACAGCTAGGAAATCAGGGCTCAACTCTACACCAGACTCGTCTGTCTCACACAGGCTGCAGGCCCTCAGTGCATCCCAAGTCAGTCATTAGGCCAGTTAGTCTGCAGATGGCCAAACCTAGTTCCCCCATCCAGGGCTGCCAGCTCAGGACAGGAAAGGCCCGTTACAGGCACTAACTACTTTGGTCAACAACCTGGGTGTGACATACCTGGGAATTTCCTACTGTATCCTTGCAAAAAGCCCAAGAGCTTGTGAAAGAATAAGGGATAGCAGCATCCCTTTGGGCCTGCAGCTGAGTGTCTGGTTAATGAGCCCTGCCCGCTTGAATGGAACACCAATCAGCTGATCTTTATAAAAGGCAGTAGGAGATGGAGGGGAGACTCCAGAAAGCTGAGGGACCAGGAGCTGTGTGTCCAAGAGACAGCTGCTGAAGCCACTGTAGAAAGGAACTGCTCCAGTAACCAAATGATCAAAAGGGAGGCCATAGGAAATCCTCAATTCCTGAGGTAAAAGCCAGAAATTTTGAGTTGCTGAAGGTATTGGGGTGGGGGGCGGGCAGATGTGAAGAAGGAATAACTCTTCTTGCATAGGCTTTGAGGTAAGAACCTGACAGGTTTGATTTGTTTTGTTTGGAAGGACTAAAATGAACAGCTAACTCAACTGGAAGCTGCTTCACTGGATTCTTCTGACAGAACTCAGACCTAATTTACCTCAGGCAACGAGTTCTGCTGGCTTTCCAAAAGCAAAACCTGGCCTGGCTGGGAGGAAGGTGCCATAAGGTAGAGTCCATTGTATTGAATGCAGAATTTATGGATTATTGTAGGGGTGGAGGAAAATTCTTCAGGGGATCCATGGTCAACGTAAGCCCTGAGAAGTGTTAAGAGTTTTACAGTTCCATTGTAAACAACAGGCCAGACAGGAGGATCTTTGGGGAGGGAGTTAAGTGTGTTTCCTAGGACATACCTGGGCAGAGAAGAATGTAAATTCCCACTGCCAGACCCAACTTCTGAAGCTCTGCCTGGAGGACAGAGCCTTGTCTGCTAATTGCTTATCCTGCAACCCATACCCAGCTCTGTGAAGAAGACAAGGACTGATTCAGTGTGGTTCTTGTTTTTGAGCTGACGCTGTCGTATCTTGCAACCACACAAAAACCCCTGTAGGGTTTGAGGGACTGTCCACTGGCCAGAACCCTTGTTGGCGGTTGGGTGATCTCCAGAAGCTTATTAGCATGCATGTTGGTTCTTTCCTGGTTTGGTTTGTAACATGTTTTCTCTCAAATGCTTTCACCCATGAGCTTGCTTGGGAAGAGCTGAGGTAACTTAAAGCATTACACTGGGAATAGCCTCTGCAGAGGCAGCAATGTACAGCCTCTGGTTCTTTAGGCCATCCGACTGATTGGGGATGTCACAGTTGTAGGCAGAGACATACCTGAGTCAGGAGGGTGTGGAGACCTGGGTGTCTCACAAGGGAGGTGGGGCCCAGAGAGCAGGAAGCCTAAAAGTGGATGACTTCATTGGACCACAGAGAGGGAACGCAAGTGCAGTTGCCCTGAATTCTGGTGTTGTGTTAAGGAGTAACAAGGACAGACAGACACCCTAGAACAGATTTGCTGCTACAGCCTACAGGGCAAGGGGACTGTGCACAGGGGCTGCAGTTCCACAGGGGTCTGAGCTGTGCTTGTATTTACACACACAACCATTTCCACCACAAACAGAGCAGCCAGGTTTGCTTGCACAAATTTCATTTACACACCCACAGATAGGGTTTGAGCAGGCAAAATTGCAGGGACAGTTTAGAAGCAGCTTTAGATGGAGATAGGGAGAGCATGGCTGGAAAACTCATGGAGCAGGTCCTGAAAGAATCCATTCTGAAACCCTTGGAGGAAAACAGGGTGATCAGCAACAGTCAGCATGGATTCACCAAGGACAAATCGTGCCTGACCAGCCTGATTGCCTTCTGTGATGAGATGACTGGATATGTGGATGCGGGAATAGCCATTGATGTGATATACCTCAACTTTAGCAAAGCTTTTGATATGGTTTCCCGTAGCATTCTTGTCAGCAAGTTAAGAAAGTATGGTTTGGATGAATGGACCATAAGGTGGATAGAAAACTGGCTAGATCATCAGGCTCAGCAGATAGGGATCAATGTCTAGTTGGCAACCAGTAACAAGTGGAGTGCCCCAGGAGTCAGTCCTGGGGCAATTTTGTTCAATATCTTCATTAATGACCTGGATGATGAGATATATTGCACTCTCAGTAAGTTTGCTGAAGACACCAAGCTGGGGGAATGGTAGACAAGCTGGAGGGCAGAGATAGGATTCAAGGAGACCTCAACAAATTGGGGCATTGGGCCAAAGGAAATCTCATGAGGTTCAGCAAGGACAAATGCAAAGTCCTGCACTTAGGACGGAAAAATCCCATGTACTGTCCCTGGCTGGGGACTGATTGGCTAAGTAGCAGCTCTGTTGGAAAGGACCTGAGGGTTATCATGGATGGGAAGCTGCATATGAGTCAGCAATGTGCTCTTGTTGCTAGATTTTGCCAGCAGGGGAACATTGCCATGAAATTGCCTGTAAACCTCGCCACCACTAGCTTACAGTAAAGGTACACTAAATAATCAAGACAAAGAAATCCTCCTTCAGGGGCCACAGGCCAGGATTGCTCTGCAGTCCCACACATGGCCTCTTCAATTCCCCCGTGAGCTGGGGAAAGCACTGCCAGGATACCAGCTATGTAAGAGTGAAGTGATGAACAGAGACCAATGGAAAATCTGTTGCTACCTTGTGGGACCGAGGTGCCGAGTGTTGTCCTGGGCTCCTGCTACTCAGATACATGCCCCCACCCCACAACTCCTTAATCATCCAGAACCGGGATTGATTGATTGAGGCTGCAGCTTGCTGCCACAGTGTAAAGTGTGAATGATGGAACAACAATAGGTCTGAGAACTGAAGCCTGGGCCTGGTAAAGAACTGGCAAGATCTCAGCCCAAGATAATTTCAGGGCACCTTATAAGGAGGAGGGGATAAAAATAGTTGTTGCTGGCTCACAGCTCCTTCCCTGTCATCAGCAAGATCCACACTTCATCACAAGGGAAGAGGAGTGCCCAGACATCCGGCCAAAAGGCCTTTGTGCGACAGCACGTGATGAAGAGGCAGCTCCAGCTCTGAAACGACCCTGCCCCACAGAACACCCTCTCCAGCCAAAGAGCCCAGAGGATGATGTTCCAGCAGGGAGGGCAGGGCCAGTGCAGGGATCATGTGGGCAGGTTCCCTCAGTCAGCTGGTTGCCAGGAAAGAGCATCTGGCTTAGCAGAGCTGCCCACCCAACACCCTCTGCTGGAACAGGGATGATTGCAGCCAAGGGGGCATGCAAGGATGGGTTGGTACCATTTTCCAGAGTTTTCCCACAGGGGCAGATGGAGGCAGGCAGAGATGCTGCTCCCTTCAGGAGGGGAGATGCCCTTTCCAAACCTTGTTCCTGTTGAGAAGGGTCTTCTCACTGCTGCTGACCCTTGCCAAACAGCTGATGTGCAAAACTCTCCCTGCCCCCACACCTCAGCCTGCTGCGAGACTTTCCATCCTACACAGCACAAGGAGGGGGAAGCTTCCAGGCCTCCCTTGGCAGAGGCTGATGAGGGAGGGGACCACCCAGCAGTAGATAGAGATCTGGCTGCCTGAGCATTCCAGTCTAAGAGTTGCACAGGCCGTGAATGTTCTGGGTGGGCTGCACCAGCCAGCTCCTCTCAGGGGGAGGAGGCAGAGACAGCTCAGAGAGCAGGCTCGTGGGAGGGATGGTTCATGGCGACCCCAGCTTAGTGAGTCCTTTCCTGGAATGGTTGTTGGGGCTGGGGGTGTCACTGGCAGAGAACAGAGCCAGCACCGTTACCAGAGAGCTAGCCTGCTTTCCTCCCCCCCACTCCCGACATGGAGGGGCGCTCAGTCCCCAGGGCTCAATCTGGTGCTTGGTGGGAACAGCCACAAGCCACAGCTTAGCCCTCAGGAGACAGAGGAAAGCAGTGTCTTGGCGCTGCCAGGCTCACTGAGGCACAGGGCTCACAGCAGCTACACTGAAAAGCCTGCTGGGGGACCTGGAGCCACCGATAGTCTGGGGATAGCTTCAGTCGTATTCAGGTGATGCTGTATGCAAATACAAAGAACCAGGGGAAGACCCGGAAGTGCCCCATTTCTGGTCTGGGGGATGCCCAGGAGGGGGTTACTGTCTCCATCCCCGCCCAGGAGAGTTTTTGTCACATGACATCCCATGTACACTCCACAGCAGGGGAAGCCCCCCTGTCCCTCATCTGCAGAGGACTTGAACCCTATTTCAGATGGCTGGATAGTTGCTATTTCACCATATCTCCTCTCCCTCTTTCCCACTACATGCCCCACCTGATCCTGACTGGGGGAGCCCTACCATACCTGCGCCCGCTGTCTGTAGGGGACATGGGGCTTTCCCAGCTGTGCCTCCGTGAGGTGGACATGGATCTCACAAGGGTAGGGAAGGACTGCTCATTCTCTTGAAGCTCCAGTCCTTTACCCTGCTTGCCTGGGCACACCCCCCCATGCGTGCTGTCCGGGGGCAATGTGGTGCAGGAGCAAAGAGAGTCACTGTTCAGAAAATGGCAGCTGGCCTCCCCATACGGCGCTGAGCAGGAGACGGGATCAGGGCAGGCAATGCCCACAAGGGCCCCCCCCAAGCCTCCAGACGTTTCTTCTGGTATGTGACAGCCGAGCACCACAGGGCCTTTCTGTTCTGGTAGCATTGCCGTTTCTGGAGCCACACCAGTGTCCAGCAGATTCGGCAGGCCGAGGTCTCTGTAGTACTCTGTGCCAGGGACAGCAAAGTCTAAGGAGAGGAGATCCTCAGTACTGCTGTTCACATCGCCCATCAGCGCATCCAGCTCTGGAGAAGACAAGTCTTCCTGCCAAGGGAACAACAGCCTAACATGAGAAGAGTAGGAAGCACAGATGGCTGGACCAGACCATGCTGCTTGGGCTCAGGCAGGGTGCATATGCATACACACATGAACCCTTGCCTTCCACCTCTTGTGACAAGCCAGGAGAGACACCAGGGCCCAGCCAAAGGCCACACACTCACTCACAGGCTTTGGAACATGAACTCTCAGCATTGCACAGTAGATGTGTTATTCCCTTGACACCTGAATCACACCCCAGTGTACACCTCCATCCCCCCTGAGGGGGAGGTAGCGTTGTCCTTGTGAGACACAGGGAGCAGAGCCACGGAGCAAGAGGCACTCAGGTCTGGAGCTGGGCTTTGGGACAATGATGGACTTTGACTCTGAACCAGCAGGGGACTGAAATGCAGGAGATTTCTGGCTGCTGCCTGTGCCCAGAGCAGTGCTCTCAGGGGCAGGCACTGCTCGCCCAAAGCAGAGCAGTCACTAGTCTCCTCACTGGACAGGCACAAAGCTAGTACAAGAGTGTCTAATGCCATAAATGACATCTTTTGTTCAGCAGAGCAGCCTTGGCACAGTGAAACCTCATTTGCTTTCCCCAGAAAAACACAACCATCCACCGGCCCTGCAGAGAACAGAGACTGCCTCCATGGGAGAGAAGGCCCCAGGGACCTGGTGCCTCCCGCTGGGACTGTCAGACAGTATGCTGGACACTGCACTAAAAGGAGGGGTAAGTGGGATTCCCAGGCTGTGCACTCTCTACAGGACCATGCTGCCTGCCTGCTTAGGCCTCTCCACAGCTGGAGACATTACCCACTCAAAGTCGCTAGCCCCAGGACCTCACACAGGATGGTGCTTTGCCACTTGCCTTTTCCTCGGCCATGCTGGAGAAGAATACTTCATCCTCAGCAATCAGGGATGGGGAGAAAGTGTCTGGGCTGCAGCTGTTCGAGGGTGGGATGCTGTTGGAAGCAAATTCCTGTGAGCATGGCTTGCATTCTGATCCTGCAAGAGAGAGAAGGTCATGTCACTCAGTCAGAGGGAACAGGAGCAGCCACAAGGGCAGGGATGGATCAGACACCCCCGCACAGAGCGAGTGGAGAACCAGGCAGCACCAATATCTGACACATGGAGCCCTGGGGTCCTGTGGGGTGGTTGTGTCAGGGGCTAGCATGGCCTCAGCAGCTGACTGCCCAGGGCCAGTTGGAGAACAGCACGGAGAACCTGCAGTCTGTTCCCGAGGCCCTCGGGCTGGGCAGGGCCAAGCTGTGGGTGGTAGAAGGCAGATGCCCATGGAGGAGGGTAGCCAGGGGAGTTGTGGGGCACTAGCTCTAGAAAGCAAAACCCTGGCAAGAGACAGCACAGTAAAAATCAGAACTTGCCCAAGCCAAGGCCAAGCTGGGCACCTTCCTTTGTGCAAGTGACAAGCCAGGCACTGGTTGGAAAAGGTCCAGGATCTGCAAGGCGAGCTCTGGCCCCCGGTCCTTCTACCCAGGCTGCTCATGGGGACATGTCCTTTCAAAGAGGGTTTACTGAGTCCAGAAGCACTGTCGAGGCCTGGCCCCATGCCCATCACTACTGAAATCCCTCCTCAACCCTTCATGTGGCCATCCCTCCCTCCAGCCATGCTCTGCCCTGCAGGACTCACTCAGGAGTTTCCCCACAGAGTATGTCAGAGGGGGTGGGCCTGGCTGGTATGCTGGTGATGGGGGTGGGGTGGGGGTGGAGGAGGGCAGGGAGGGATGCCTGCATCCAAAAAGCCAAATGTCACTGCTAGGACTGTAAATTGGGGACTTCGCCCCAGAGAGCGCCTGCTTCCTTGTGGCCCATCTGGCATCCTAGACCTTCTGCTTGCAAATTGAAATTCTCCCTCACCTCCAACAGGTCATAAACTTTAGACAATCCACTGTCCTCTCAGACCTCCAATAAGGAGGACACACCCCCTTACCTCCTCCTGAGGGCAGAGTAGCTGAACTGGCTGCCAGGGCTGTAGTGTTGCAACGTCTATTTGCCTGGGATCCCAGAGAAGAGGAGAGCGTTGGGCTGTAACTCTCCACAGCAATGCATGGGAACAGAATATCTACCTGGCCCCAACCCAGCAAAACATACACAAGAGCAGGTTCCTGAATTAGTCCTGAGAGCAGGGCAAAGGTGTGGTGTCCAGAGCGCTGGGGATGTCCTGAGAGGAGCTCAAGGCGATCCTATGGCTATAGGAAGCACAGCCCCAGGGGTTGGCTTGAAAGAATTGCAGTCCTCTGGGACCCCTGGGTCTGAGGAGAGGCACCCCTCATTTCAGCTGTCTAGGAGACAACATGCCTGCCCCTCTGACAAGAGCCACTACAGAGCTCCAGAGACTGAAAATTGAAGCCATGGACCAAGAAGAATCTCTGGCCTCCATGCTACAAAAGCCCGTCATCAGTTGCCACAGTCCCACAGTGGGAATACTGCAGGGATGAAAAGTGGTTTCACAGTAAGACCCAATAGGGAAAGATTCATTGACCTTGAAGAAAAACTTCCTTACTAGGCGAGTGGTGAAGCATTGGAATAAGTTGCCTAGGGAGGTGGTGGAATCTCCATCTCTGGAGGTGTTCAAGTCCCAGCTGGACAAAACACTGACTGGGATGATCTAATGGGAGTGGTCCTGCTTTTTTTGGCAGGGGGTTGGACTAGATGACCTTGTGGGGTCCCTTCCAACCCTATGATTCTATGAAAGGAAATGAGCATTTTCAGCTAATACTAAGGGTTGTAAAACACATACAGAGCAGTCATAGGCTATTCCTCATGCCAGGGCTGGCAGGAAAACTTGTCACAAGCCTTGAGGTGCTTCTCAGTCCTATAGTGCACCAAAAGGCCCAGAGCCAGGTACCTGCAGTGGGAATGTAGGTGATAAACCAGAATAGTAGGAACCTATAACAGAAGAACATTCCCAACCATTTCACTCTCATTCCATATTTTTAAGGAGTATGGCACAGGCAAGAGCAGTGCGTTTGGGTTCTTCCGACGACAAGAATGCACACTTACAGCCCTGAGCAACATAGAATGATTTAAGCTGCGTTTCATTCTCTGATATCAGAGCACTCTGATGCCTGTGAGCTCTGCACTAGAGGGTGTTTGTATGTGAGCAAGAGGAGTGTGTGCATGCAACCTGATTGCTCATTGAGAAATAAAAACAAAGGCTTGATGTGGCTCATTGTGCAATACATCATCCAGTTGACTACAGCACATTCCTATGTAGCGAGCGACACTGTAAACATTAACCATGAGCCCAAACGTGGCATGACTCATGGAGAACTGACATGCCACCTCAAAGAAATACACTGGACAGAAGCCAGGCCCCGGAACCAAAGATCATGGTGGATGTTTGAAGATGTAGAGAACAACAGCAAAAGACCATATGAGGTCAAACGCTCCAGAATACCCAACAGGATGGACCTGCTCTGCAAGAAACCCCACAACACGATTCCACTTTGGGAACCCAAAGTACAAAACATGCCTGGAAGCCTCCCACACTGCTCAGGGTACAAGCTCTATGCTCTGCATCCAGAGTCAGCTAACAAAAAGGCAACAAACCTGAGTAAAAGTGCAGGAATTTGCCCAACACACCCTGCAGCTCCCTCTCCAATGCTCTGCAGACCAGGGCATGTGTTGCTGTGGAGTTACCGAACAGTTTCAGTTACAGGGCAGACCTACAATGCTTAAGGGCCTGGGAATAACTTATACCCCTGATCACAAATATTACTTCAAAAGCAAATATTCTCCCACTTCTGTTCAAACCACAGGCTGGCCTTGGAAAGTAGCTGGTTCTCCTGCTTTTCATTATGGGGCTGTATTCCTCTAGTTCAGGGGTCTCAAACTCAAATCATCATGAGGGCCGCATGAGGACAGTACAGGGCCGCATGAGGACTAGAACATTAGCCTAGTACATTAGCCTGAGGGCCGCACCACTGAAACCTTTTTCTTACAATGATATTGTGAATATTGGTAACAATAATGTTGTTGTGGGCCATAGAAAATAGCTTGAGGGACCACATGCGGCCCTCAGGCTGTGTGTTTGAGACTCCTGCTCTAAACATGTGAGAGACAAGGCAGTCTTGGATGCAATACCCTCCCTATATACAACTTTAAACTCATCTAGAAAACGCCTAGATAAACGACACACAGCTTTAATGGGAAAGCAAACAGTCTAGGGCCTCCACTAGCAAGACCCATGGATGCAGAATGCATCCATCTTAAGTGGAAGTTCTATAACGCTACAGCATCACTACATGACGCAGGAATGGCAGCACTTCATTTCTGACCCATGGTAGGGATTACGGTGCCGTCAGCTGGATTGGATCGCTCCTCTGACACCAACATTTTCCTCACCTCCTGTATAAATGGAGAATTGCCTTACATGGCTGAAAATACTTGTAACTCTACACTTGCAGAAGTGGCATAAGGTAGGAAAGCTTCTAAATATTTAACATTGGCCTTTGGCACAGTCTTCACCCCTGTCTGGAATGGCTCAATTCACCCTGCAAGCAAAAGCAGTTTTGTCACAGCCCATAAAGTGCCTGTAACCCTTAACTAGTGGCACCTCAGTAACATGCTTTTCAGTCAGGTGCAGCAACACTGCCACATGTCACATGTAACAGCAGTTGAGAGGCTTTATAACTGAGGCCACATCTCAGTTATGATAGGCCACATGAATACTTTCAGCCTACAAGCATTTCATTGCCAGTTGGTACATGATGCGGCAGACTTCCACATCTGAACTAACTACCTGCTGTAAACTTGTTACGTTCCCTCTCTGCAATGACAACACCAAATCTTTCACACATGTGGTTCACTTGTTCAGATCTGGCTTAATGCTCTTCAGCACATCCACATGGAACTAAGTGCTGAACTAGAAGGGAGTCTACAGAACTGCCACAGAGGTTGCCTACAACTTCCTACTGGAGGCCAGTGCCTCATTCCCTGGAACTCTGTATCCGGGATGGAACCATTTGAGGGCTCTTAACCTCTCTTTCTAGAATCTGAACCATTCTGTGTTCCTTTCAGAGCCATCAAATTATCATGGCTGCCAATCAGCAGAAGCAGTTGTCCTACAATATAATTTAGTTTCTTTTTCCCCAGATATGTTAGTGGATTCATAGAGAGAAAACAAACTGAGAAGAATGCACTGAAATTGGACATAAGTGATATTCAGATTGAATCTTACTTTTATATACAGGCTATCAGTGTAAATACAGCAATTAAAATGTCCCAAGATGCCTAAGAGCTTTCGCTTACTCTCTCATAAGATTGCACTGGACTTCTCATGTTTCGTAAGTGGCAGTAGGAGTGGAGGTGTCAACTCACACTTAGTCACATCACAAATGCAAAGAAAGCTAAATGGCGAAAGCACAGCAGGAGTTATAAACTGAAGTGCACCCTCTACAAACCATGGCCACAGAAGTGCAGTGGGCGCTCATGCTCAGGTAATTATCCACCAGGACTGCCCAGCTGTTTTCCACAGGGACTGGTGTCCATGTCAGATACTGCCACTACCAATGAGGGACTGCTGGCCTGGCAGGGCCCAAGGGGAGAGAGGCAAGTTCTGTTTTCAGAAAGAGAACTGCCTAGAACAGTGGTTCCCAAGCCTTTTCAGGCTGGGGACCCCTTTTTAAACAAAAAACATCTTTGCGGCCCCCCCCGACTGATTATGGATTCTGTCCCACACAGGCAGACTCTGGCCCAGGCCACTCTGTTGGTGCCGCTGGGACAGCTGGCAAATGGCACTGCACCAACATGGCCCACACTGCTGAGGAGCTGAACTGCGGCAGCTATGGCCCCCTGCCCCTGCCAGGGACCTGCCATAGCCCGATCCCCCTGCTGGGATCTGGCCAGGGGCAAGAAGAGGCAGCCCTGGCAGGGAGCATTGGGTCTGTAGCTGGATTCTGGCCCCAGTAGGGAGAGGCTCACGGATCCGCTGCAACACGTCCATGGACCCCCTGGGGGTCCTTAGACCCCTGACTGGGAACCACTGACCTAGAACAAGGAAGGAAAAAGCAAGCCTCTTGTTTTCATGTCTCCTTTGAGACAGGGGACTTCACTCTCAACGCGAACAGGCAAGTCCCCAAACACAGTCAGCTGTGGGGGCAGTCGGTCGCTGATCCACCTTGTGCTTCCAGACGGGGTTGAAGATTCTTCCAAGTCACATGGGTTTAAGTGAAGCCAGTGAAGTGTTTTCGTTTATCAGCCAGAGCCACTTGCTGCCTGCTGAAGCTGCTCCAGAAAGAGGTTGGCTTGTGCAGACCCACTGTCCCTCACTCTTCATTTCTGAAGGGAACCAGCAATCTTAAATCCTGGGAAATGTTCCATGTCTTCTCCTTGTGCCACACCAGGCCAGGAGAGACACAAACTGCAGCTGGTGAAACTTCTACAGCCTCCAGGCAAAACCGACACCCCTGTGTGCATGTTGGACACTCCCATTCAACACCCAGTAAATAAGGCTGGCCGACCAGCTGCAGCGAGCTTTTAATGCAGCCCTGGACAGCAATGGGTCACAACTCAGCAACATCTAGAGAGCCATAGGGCAGGGAGACCATTTTAGGTACCATGAAAAATTAAGCCTCATGCTACCTTTGCAGTTTCTTCCTTTCTAGCTAGTACCATGGAGAGTGAGCCCAGCAGATGCTAGCTAGGGGTGCCCAAACAGCAAGGCCATCCAGACAGTGCCCCAGCAAAGAAGAGCCTCAGCTGACACCCCAAAGGTCAGAATGGCTACATCTAACAGACAGGAGATGGAAAAGCCCAAGTTGGCAAACCCCACCAACTGCCTGTGCCAGGGCAGACTGGTGCATGGTGGTCATGCCACATCAACCATGTTCAACTAATCCCCATAACACACATGGCCCCAAGTCCCTTCCAGAACAGTTTCCCACAAAGGCAGCTGCAGCCAGTTGGGCAGTACATGTAGCAGCAGGGCATTGAGGTAGATGCATCATGTTTTCAAACTAGCCTCTAACATTGCACTCCCAAATGTCAGCAGGGCAGACAGATGCACATGCAAAAAGTCAGATAGCTGGGCATGACCCAATCCATGGTTGCGAAGAGTAGACTCTCAGCATCATGCTGAGTAGGGGAAGATTGCCTAGGCCTGACCCCAGGGAACCCCAAGGCACGATTCCCTTCCTACCCCTTCTGCCCCCTAACGCTAACTGCCCAGGTGAGAGAAGGCCAGGCCAGGCAGGCTGAAGTGATTGGGGCAACAGCAAGGGTAAGTCTCAGGAATCTGCCTGCCAAGCAGAGGATCAGACTGCATGGCAAGATGCACTCATTGTGCCACCAGCCTTACATGTGGGATAGCTGTGCATGTCTGTGGTCCTGAACAGGGCCTGCATCAGAGGATGAGGCCCCCATGCTCCCCAACTACATGCTGAGCATGAATCTGCAGCCTCCAGGCTCAGTGCAGTCTGTGGCCCTCTGATAAGTCTTCTCTGCCACCACTCTAGGGGTATGGCCACACACACTTCTTATTTCGAAACAGCAGAGATTGTTTCGAAATAAGAAGTGCCATGACCACACGATGCACGGCCATTTCGAAACAAGCAAACAGCTTGTTTCGAAATGGCCGTGGTTCAATCTCCATAGCTTAAACCTCATTTGCTGTCGAAACAGGGTTGTTTCGAAAC
>ML682020.1:4714999-4729644 GCA_007922195.1 Podocnemis expansa | reverse complement strand
TCTGCTGCTGTGTTCTGTAGCATGGGCGCTTTGCATGACCAGAGAGGGGCTTTCTGTTGACGACATCAATTCACCTGTCCGCATGGCAGAAGGACCCTTCCATCGACCTAGCTGCATCTACAGTGGGGTATAGGTCCCAGGACTGTGACCCTGGGACGTAGCTAGGTCAGCCTCATCTGAAGCATAGACTGGGCTGCTTTCAGTTTTCTGTACAAGATGAAAGCGTCTGGGACAAGCAAGCAGATTGTTGCAAGAGCTGGAAGGTGGGGGGAGACACCTCTGGCCTCACCTTGGCTCAGCCTGAGGCTGGAGATGAAATGACTGAGTGACACTTTCAAGAGCCTTCACTGTTTGCTTTAAGGAAACATTAAGCAGATTAGGACTCACAGTTGCTTAACATGCACGCATCTGGTGGGAACCATAAAAGGTTATTGCTGTAGCAAGTGGCCTGTCAATGGAATCCCCAGAGCTGAGCTGCAAGAACTGTTCTTTGAGCTCCCTAGTCCCAGAAAGGCCCTGACCAGCATCACTGGGCCCTGGTTTTAATTAAGGCTCTACCGACTTTGTGACTGGCATTCTGCACTGGAGCTGACCTCCTGTATCATGGAAAGAAAAGGCCAGGGGACAATGAGCCTGTGGTGCTCCATGGCAGTTTGGGACATGTGGAATGCACAGCAGCCAGGGGAGGGCAGGCTTGTGACCTGGGTGCCTCTGACCCCTTGACACAGGACAGCACTGGAGCCTCTTCTGACGGGCTAACTCCCTGACCCCTCAGCCGTGAGGGCTGGCCGAGGCTGGGAGGACCTATCCGGGGGCCAACGGGCACACAGGCCTATAGCCCTACACTGGGTCTGATGACGTGCAGACAGGACGAGTGGGTTCCACTCAGTTAAAGCAGAGTCGGGGTGTAAAAGCACAAGGAAAACCCACCACAAGAGGTTAAATTCCCTCCCCCGAAGGACAGAATAGACTAGAATAGAATAAAACCATAGGGTTGGAAGGGACCTCGTGATTAAAGTGCAGAGCCATGCTGCTGCCCCTGACTAACCAGTCCATGTTTCTCTAAGGACTCAGTAACCAGGTGACATTGATGTGGCTGGTACAGTGCGCTACTCCCACCTCTGCCACTGATTCACTATATGACCTCGGCAGGAACCTCACTAGCCCCGGAAAAGACCCGGGGCACTGGCCCGGGCCATGCTCCCTGGGCCCAGGTCATGCCCCCTTGGCCATGTTTTGGCACCCGGGCTGATAATTCATTGGGCTCCTGCCGCCTCCAGCCTGGCCCCAGATCCCCGGCTGGTTTTGGGGCTAGGAGAGGCAGGTGGGGCCGGGGCCAGGAGAGGCGGGTGCTGTGGAGGGCACCCTGGCCAAGGTCCCCGGTCTGGGACACAGCGGCCTGGACACTCGGGGCACCGGCGCCAAGACTCGGGGCATGTGCCCTGTGTGCCAGGTGCCAGCGATGCCCCTGGACCTCGGGCAAGCCACTTCTCCTAGCCAGGGCCATCCTTCAGGTGGGGGGCAGAAAGGACAGCTGCCCTAGGCCCTGTGCTTTTGGGGGCCCCGCACGGTCATCCCCCTCATGCTGGGGCCCAGGCAAGCAGGCAAAAGGCCGGTCCGCTGCCAGTCCACCCCACCTCCCCACCACGTGCACTGCTCTGGGCTCCGTACCGGAGCCGCAGGGAGGGGGCTGGAGGCAGTGCAGAGCCAGTATCGCTGCCCCGCCCCGCCTCGCCTCCTCCCTGCTGCTCTGGCAGTGAGCCCAGAGAAGCATTCGTGGGGGGGGGGGGGGGGCTCGGACCAGCAGCGCTGCAGTGGCGGACCGCCTTTTTGCCCGCTTGCCTAGTCCCTGGCACTGGGGGCGGGGGGGCAGTGGAGGGGTCCCCGCGGAGGGCGATTCACCCTAGGCCCCGCACCCCTAGGCGCCCCTCTAGGGACATCTCTGCTCCTATCTGGGCCTCAGTCTGTGTCTTCCCCTCCCAGAAAGTGCAGAGCATCATGATGCTCAGCGAGCCAGCCAGGGAGGAAATGTACTGGAGAAACATGCAAATGCTGTACACGCAGCACAGGTTCGCACAGCTCAGGCACTCTTCCTGCTGTTGTTCTAGGCAACTCTGACCCTGAGACCAGAAGCAGTGACAGCACTTGCTGTAAACATCCCGTGAGGTGGAAACGGCCAGTCCCCTTTGCAATTTCCTAGGTGCCTAAGCAGCAGTGTGCGCGCCAGAGGCTACGGGACACTTATAACAGCAGCACATTTAAGGGAGAAAAAGAAAGGTCAAAAAGCCACCTCTTGGCCCCACAGTCAGCTACAGCCTAAGACAGCTGCAAAGCGTGCAGTAAACCTGCCACTCCTGGAAGCCCTGTAGGAGGAGTAGGGGCAGCCCTTTGCTGGGGCAGCGAGCAATTCCAGAGAGCTGATCTGTGAAAGGGAGATAAGCTGTCCAACTCTCACTCACAGTGCCACACTGGGGAGTCTGGTTTGAGCAGAGATTGTGTGTGGAGTCTCCAGCCATGCCCAGAGAGATTGCAGCACAGCTGGATTAACTGTACTTAGCTCAGCTCCCTGCTCAGCTGCAGAGTGGTCCAGTGGCTTCTTGGGGGGATGGGTCAGTGCTGTAGAGATGCTAGCCGTAGCCCAAAACAGGGAGCAGCAGCTGATGTTAGGGTGCTTGACACCAGGCCTCTCACCGAGCTGTGCACAGCCCTGGCTGTTGGGCTCTCACAGGGCCAGCAGAGACCTAGGTTTTTGCATGGATCGTGAACTAAATGAACCAACACACATCTACGGTGCCAACACAGAGACACAGGGACGATGTTAAATCAAACCATGGCTATTCCCACCCCTATAGGGAAACAGACAGCAAAAGGCCCTGCTGGGTTCCCTAGATCTCTCCACAGAGCCAGGGCAACATGGCTCTTGACTGTGTTTGCTAGACCTTTGTCCAGTTAATTTGAGTTTTGCCAAGCTTTGGAGCTCCCTGCCCCAGGGAGCTGATTCCACACTCAGATACAGTTCAATGAGCTCCAGTCGCAGTTCCTCTTCTCCACATTGCTCCCTTAGGCTGGGCTCTCAGACCACCTTCAGGACTTCCTTCTCTGCATAGCGGGCATGGGGCCACGTGATAGATGGTAGTGTCACACTTCTTTCCCTGAAATCAGACCTTGTGCCTGCTGGTCGTCGTGCTCTGAGGTTCCTCTGGAAAACACTCTCACATCTTCACAGGCTGTGGCCTTCCGGACTCATCTGGTTCAGGGTTTCTGGCAGTGACTGCTACAGTGTAAACAGATTAGTTTCTGGATGTGTACACAGGCCTCCTTCACGCTGCTGAACCAAACTCCTACTGTGCAATTTCTCAGGCTGATAACTGCTTTGCCAGCCCTGCTCTGCTCCAGGCTGGAGAAACCCAGTAGAAAAATACTAGTGTCATTTCCCCACCCCACTAAGGCACCTTCCTTCTTACACAATCAACAGTCTCTGCCCTACACCCAGCCAGCTGTACATCACGAGGGGGGCAGCCACTGAGCAGGGGCCAGAGCAATGGAGGTCTGTATTTGTTCTATAAACCGGCTCCACCTGTCCCTGGACTGAGTTGGCAGAGCAAGGTTCCTTAAGGAAGTCCTCATGGCACCTGGCTCCCTGGCATGGGAGATGTGCTTGAGAAGGGCTCCCTGTCACCCAACTTCATGGGTCAGTACTCGCTGTTTGACCCAAAGGTGGTTAACAGGAGGGCCCTGCTAGATGAGCACTTAGAGACAAGAGCGCATGGCTAATACAGGGAATTCTGTCTGTCACCAGCCAGCAGTCATGCACACCACTTTACTTCTGCAAGATGCCACACAATTGGTGCAGAGCAAAGTGGGGGAATTCAGAAGTGTTTTTAGAGTCTGGTTCCTCACTGACTAGCTCAGTGAATGAGCATTGCCCAGCAGCAGCTGCAGCACAAGCCTTGCAAATGAAAGCAGGGCAGAGGTGGAGCTGAGCTGCATCTGAGCATCAGTGCATATGACACAGAGAGGACAAGATGTTCTATAGACATGTGTGCTGAACCCTGTTTGCAGAATGCACTGTATGACGGGGGAGAGGGAGGGAGGGATGTGGGTGTCAGACAGACACTCTCCATTCTAACGTGAAGGAGCAGCTGGCACCATGAAATCATTCAAAGGACAATTTGCTTCATTTGGAAATTAGCAAAATTCAGCTCTCATCGGCTGCTTCCACTCTCCCCATGGTCTATCAGCTCCAGGTTCAGAAAGGCGCCATCGGAGTCAGGCTCCATGTCAATGGCTGTGTTCTGCCCAGAATGATTTCTGGTGTATGTCCCTCAGGCCGTCTCAGCTCCACCCTATATCCAAGGCTTGTCTGCTGAAGAGAAGGGGGTGCTGAGGTCAAGAAGGAAGGAAGAGACATGGTAGAAGAGGAGGGGAAGGAGGTAGAGAGCTCTGACATTGCGGGGAGAGATACCGGGAATCCTCGGGCCAGCATAGCAATTGAACACTAAATGTTGTCCGGGGAAATGGTGTGACCTGATCCTATGTTTTACACCCCCTTGCATTTCGTTTCATTCCTTTCTGTAAGTTCACCCATCTTCGAAGCATCTGAGGAAGTGGGATCTTCTCCCACGAAAGCTCATGCAAAAAATAAATCTGTTAGTCTTAAAGTGCCACACAACTCCTTGTTGTTTTTGCATAGAAAGAGCCAATCCCCATGCGATTGTAAACTTCATGCTCCTCAGGCCTTTGGCACTCGAGTCACCAAAAAACATCACAAGGTTTTCAGAGAAAGTTACACAGCGTTTGAGGGCTGAGGCCGATGTCTCCAACCCCATGACCACTCTCCTTGGTCACCACTTACTAACGCAGCTGGTCTTTGATTAGCAAAGTCAGTACCATGTGTCATGCTCCTCCAGTCACAGGCTGCTCCCACCAAACACTGAATCTTTGTTTGCTCGCAAGTTCCAAGGGGACTCCACAAACACACCAGAGTGACCTTGAGCCCCTTTAGACACCCAGCTCTGGGACCTGAGCTCCTAGCGTGTGACATAACCTGAAGTGCTCACTGAGTTCACCTGGAGGCAGCTGCCTCTGTAACCTTTGCCTCTCTGAGGCCTGCCACCAGGAGCAAAAAAAAGAAAAACCAAGCTCATTAGGAAACCAGAGAGCTGATATTAAACCAAAATTACCCAGCTGTTAGACTCATTTAAGGTGCACTGAAGAGAAGACTAGAGGGAAGGAAAAGCATTAACAAATTTGTATGCAGCATCCCCTCCAGCAAGGTAAGGCTGGTTTCTAAACAAACAGAACAAATTCTGCTAGTTCTCAGCTTGCTCCAGGTCTGGAGGGCCACACTGCTGTGCAGCAGTTACCCAAGGCCCCTAAGCAGGGCTCAAACAGGCACCCATCACCCACGGGTGGGATGTTACCTCGCTTAAAGGACCATCTCTTCATCCAGCGCTTTGAGAACAGCGGCCAGGAGTGGTTTAGCAGTGAGTCTGCCATTTGGGAGCCCTCCGAGCCCTAGTAAGGGATGAAGCCCTAGCAGAAGGCGATGGAGCAGCCGCTGCAAGGCAGAGCACAGCTCCGTCTGAGACAGCTCTGCAGACAGACACCAGCACAGGAGCTGCCAAGAGGGGGAGTGGAGAAGCCAAGTGTTTTGTCAAAGTATCAGCTGATAGAAGAGGCAGCCAGAGAGAAATTCTTGAACTTTATATCCCCCACCTGCCCAAAGGATCCATACACACCCCTGCTGCAGCCAGGACAGACACCCCTAGGTCCAAACACACCCTACAGGCTTGAAACAAAATACGAAAACAAGTTATTAGCACACCAGTAACTTGCCTTCACTGGCTAGCTGCTCCCCATCCTACCCATGGCGTTAAGAAACAGACTGCCAATTCCAGCAGCCATTCCATCAGTGTGGCAAACACAGGACAGAAATGGAGCACACACTGGCCTACGAGCACAAAGGCAGAGCCTGAGCAAGTTCCATGGTGAAGGCCGGGGAAGCGCAGCTCTGGGTAGTTCCGCAGCAAATCCTGGACTAGTAGAACCTACAACAGGGAGAACATGCCATGGAACAAGCTTGTCTTCTGCTTGTTTTTCCCACAGCGTCTGCTCAGGCTAAGAGCTGCCTCAGCTGGAATAAGAGACCTGCTCCAGAATTTGGCTCAACCTGGCCCCCATCCCAGCTGACACCCCAAGCCTGGCCCTGCAGCCAGGCTGGGAAGCTCCAGCTCATCTCCCTAATAGCCAGTGGCTCTCCCACCAAAGAAGGCAGGCTGCCCTGTGAAAAAAGGCTGGCACGGCCCCTCCTCGCAGGCCCTGCCCTAGTCAGACAGCTCGCACCCAAAGCCCACTTCTTCAAGAGGGGCCATGAGGGAGGCCCTCCCAACCAGCAGGCACTGATTTCTGAGGTCTCCTCTACCAGCTCCAAGCATTTCCCTCCCACAGGAATGGCCATGGAAGAGACCACAGAGCAGGACGGAGCCCAGGACAGGACCGAGCCAAGCCGGGCTTTAGCTGGGAATGGTTTGGAAGAGGAAGTGCCTGTGCTGCCAAGAGCTGCAGTCAGTACCATGGGGGGGCCAGGCCCCTGCATCCGTGAGGGACCAGAGGGACAGGGACTTGGGTGGCTCCCATCCTCTCTCACCAGTTGACAGGGCCCCGAGTCCACAGTCACCTACGACAGGCTCCAGACTGACTAGTGCAACGGTGCCTACCCTAGGGAGCAGGATCCCCTGGGTGGTGGGAGACAAAAACTCCAGGGGGTCCGTGAGGCTTCAGTAACATTGAGGCCGTTTAGACCCGAGCTCTGAACTGGCCAGAGCGGAGGACCAGTTGCCCCCAGCCCTGCACTGGCCAAGCACTCAGCAGCAGAGGATCCCTGCGCTGGTGGGGGCCGGGAGCAGCCCCAGCCAATCCACTCAGCCCACCTCCAATACACTCACTCCAGAAGGAATGGGACGGGGAGGCCACATGAGGATTAAAGGCTAGGACCTCCCTGATTCCTCAGGGTCTGTACTCAGATGGCTGGACCCTGAGAGCAGGTGTGGGGAGAGGGCTGGAAGAGCCCAAGCTTGGTCACTACAACCTCCAGTGCTTGGCAGCCCTAACCTTTGTGGCTGTAAGAGCTGGAGGCTGTGACTCCCGGGGATGCGGTTCCAGTGGCATCTGGGGGCAAGACTAAGGCCCCTCGCTTACTTGGGGAGCAGGGTGGGGAGAGGCGGTGGGGTGCAGGGACAGGGCTGCCTGTGGCCAACCAGGCCTGTGTGTGTCGTGGGGCCAGCTGCAGAGGGAAGCAGGAAGCCTGAGTCACTGAGGGCCAGTTGCCCAATACAGGGGATGACTAGGTCTCCCACGTCAGGGTTTCCGTCCATATCCCTGGCAGAAAGGCCTCTGCGAGATTGCGTGTGTGGTGCTGCCACCTAGTGGCTGCCACTTTAGCCAGCGCTTTGTGTCATGCCCTGGCAGGCCTGGCCCCAGCCAGCTAGGGCAGGCTCCTGCCCTCACACTGCAGGCCAAGGAGGAGGTGTGCAGGATAGGTCACTGCAGGACAGAGCTTCTGGTAGGTCCTAGAGAACAATAGACCAACCCCATCATGGTGCACACACCCCAGAGGGATGGGGAATACCCCCATGCCATGGAAAACCCAGTGTGTGATCCATCCCTCCTACCCAAGGTGCAGGGCTGGTGTCCCCTGCTGATTGTGAGGTGCTCAGGTGCTACAGCGGGAAGGCCAGCAAAGCACCAAGTCAGCTACACTCACAAACTGTGACCTCACCCTGCTTTGGAGCCATCTGCCCAAACCTCATCTCCTCTGGCCCAGCTGCACTGAGGCTCCTCACCACACGATCCTACAACACCAGGCAATTCAGCACCTGGAGGTCAAAAGCATCTTCCTCCAAGTGGCTGGCCCAGCCCGTGCACCCTCACGGCATGAGGTCCTCAAGTTTCAGTCACTGCACTCAACCTCCCTCTGTCGCCCCACACATCTCCCCACTCAGCCTGGAGCCCCACAACCCAGAAGCCTTTAGGCCTGTCATCACAACAACATAACAAACAGTGGCAAAGTGAGTTACGACAGACCACAACACAGAATGAGTAGGTTCTCCGGCAGGCCATTGCAGCAATCGATGACCAAGGCCCAGGGGCAAGAGACAAAGCCCATAAGCATGACTTACTCAGGGTGCTGGAGGCTTCTCTGCAGCAAGCTGTGACAGCTGTCTCGTCAAGCCATACCGCTGGCTCTCAAACAGGTGCTGTGACAAGACACAGCACCAAGGCTCATCTCAGAGTAGCAGCAGTTGCCAGCTGGATCATCTTGCCACTTCCCCTGTCTTGAGTCACAAACAACCCGCCTCCCCTGGCCTGCGATTTGCCCAAACAGAAGGAGATTGGTTGCTTGCAGACACCTGCTGGGCGAAGTACAAGAGACACCCAGAAGCACCCCAGGAGTGTCCAGAGCAGTAGCTCAGAGCACAGCCTAAGGCAGCAGTGGACATGTAGCCAGCGACTGCCACAAATGGCTTCCTGTTCCGTTCAAAGAGAAACCACTTTGCACTTGCCTGCACATGAGGGCTCAGCATCCTCCCTCCCCCCAGCACCTTTAGGAGAGCAGAAAACCCCAAGGGAAGTAGCCTAAATTTTCCAGCACCCACACCCTTGTGTCCTTTTCTTCGGAGCACTCCAATCTCACTGGCCTACTGGCCAGGCTGCACAAAGCCCTCCAGTCTCCATGAAAGTGAACAGGAATGACAGAGGCAGACAGAGCCTGCAGATGAGCCTGCATCAGAGGGAGTGGTGGGATAGTGTACTGTTGCAGCACACTGTACAGCACATGGCATGACCTAAAATGTGGCCAGACACACACCAACAGTACAGAACCCACCCCCACCCCCACTCCCGCCCCTGCATCCACTGCTTGCCAAGCAAGCCAAGGGGTGGGGGTTTGACACAACAAGGACTCTTTCCTTGTCTGGGCAGCCAGACTGGCTACAAGCCTGAATGAACCCACCCCCCAGGAATGAGATAGCTGAAGAGCTGAGTTGCTCCCACCATCTAGCCGTGGGTCCCAGGAGAAGTAAAGCCCCTGCTCCACTGTCCAAATGGCTGAGGTGACGTGCAGTGCCCTGGGCCCTGCAAGTCCTCTTTGACAGGCACACCACATGCAGGCTTCTGGATCAAATTTACCACCGGCAGGACTTCAGGATCCTTCCTGGAACAGCTTTCCAACCTAACTGGTGTGAGCACCATAGCAGGCTGCGGTGAGTGCAGTCCAGCCCCAGTCAGAACACAAGTCATTCATCCGCCAGTGACTCAGACCATGGCTTTTTCAGCTGTTATCCTGTGCTCCAGGAAACCACCAACATTAGCGGGAATGAAGATTTAATTCTTCTGCAGTCTGCAAAACCCTAAGAAGCCCCTGAGCTCAGATGTGCCCAACGCGGGACAGGGCGCCCCCAGCCTTGGGGGTGGCAAGTTCATCCTCAGCTCAAGTGAGGAAAGGATGTTGCCATTTGTCTGCATTACACCTGGCAACCTGCAGGTGCAGCTGTGTATAAACAGGCAGCGCATGAGGCTACGTACCCCAAAGGACAGGGAATGGTGAACCCTAGCATGTTGTTAATTTCATGTTAATGTTAATTTCAGACCCTTTCCTGGGACAGTGTTTTTCCAATGCAATTTGCTGGAGTTTCCTTTGCTCTCTCCCATCCACTGCCGGGCATCAGGAACCTGACACCACCTACTCCAAGAGTGCTCACTTGACTCCAGCAAGGGTAGTGAGTGCTGCAAGCAAGCACTGAAGTGTCCAGCTCCAGAACTGAGGGATGGGGGCCATTTCAGAAACAAGCATACAGAATCTGTGAGCATTAGGCATTTGCTACCATCTCCCCACCTAAATACATTTGCAAAAGCTCAAGCAAGTATGTATGGTTTGAAAGTTAGGGGAAGGAATGTGTCTGTGGAACTATCAGCTGCAGAAGTTTGCAGTTTTAGGGCCACAGGCCCAGCCTGGTGCTCACAGCCCCCGTGATCTCTAGCTGCCTCTCAGCAGAATGCACTTCTGCTTTGTCACACGCAACACAGAAGGCCTTGACCAGCTCTGTTCTGCTGCTACTGAACCCCCTTCCCAAGACAAAGCCAATCGATCCTGAGGCTGGAGAGCAGCAAGGGGCCAAGTGCTGCTCACTATGGCTGGGGAGACATGACACACATGGGGGTTAAAGAATGGTTTTTAACTGCACCCACAGACAGTGGTCGCTGCAGCATGGCCAACCACGTCACTTCTGGGGCAAATACTTTCACTGGACTCCTGCCCCCAAGCCAGAAATGTAGCATCTCCCCACCAAGCCAGTGCAGCTAGTACCACTGCCTCGGCTGCTCACTTGCCTTTGGAGGGCACTTCAGTTCAGACAGCTCTGTTCATGCACTTTTCAGACCAGCACTAGCAAACCATCTCATTAAAGCAATCCCCACGCTGCCAGGGGGTCTGCATCTGCCCATACTGGCCACTGCTGGCAGGGGTGTTAGCTCAGTGGGGCAGGAATGGGGGCAATGCTGGGACCAGTGTAGAGCGATTCCCAGTACCATCCATTACTGATGTGAGTTCTAAAATTGCTGGGGGCAGATAGAGCACCAGGGACAGCGGTTGAAGGCAGGCACCTTTGGATTCGGGAAAAGGCCGGTGTAGGCAAAACCTGGACACTGCGGCATCCAGCTCTGTGGGCCACCTGCTGACTCTCTCATGTATTAATCATTTGGTTAGAAAACCACATGCAGCAGGCTTTGCAGTGCTGAATCCATGACGTCCAAGAGCCACCATTATGCATATTGCACACAGAGTCTGAGCAAGAAGAAAGGGGATTTCACCAGGACAGAAGCAGGAACCTGACATATCTGTGCTTGCATCTAGTACCTCCCTGAATTCCCATTAACAAGTGATGGGCTGGAACCAGAAACCTAGGATCCAAACAAATCTGCACTTGGAGAAAGTCCCCAACCAGCTTCACACCCAGCTCTTGTGTCTAAAGAGCTTGTATAGCACTCCCAATTTGGCTCTGAACTTGATGACTGAGGCCAGGGGGACGTGTGTGCCAGACAATGTGGTTCTCACATATTTCAGAAATCAGGGTAGATCACCTGCTGTCATCTTTCCAGGAACATATATACAAGTTTGAAATGTGGCTGAGCTATTTTGAGTTCTGTATTCAGGACCATTACCTGGTGCCTCTGTTCCAGACTTGCAGGAGGAATCCCAAGTGGAGGTCTCTCCTTGTTATTAGAGGCACTAGGTGGCATCAGTACAGCATGTATTTTATTTACCCTTTACATTCTCTCCCCCACTTATCCCTGGCGCATTCTAGCATGATCTGTGAGGGAAACCTTGATCAAATGCCCCAGGCTGTCCCTGTGTTACATTGCTATGAACAGGAAATCTGTGGGGCTAGGAGCCAGGTGTTCTGTGCTCTTGACTCACACAGCCATGACTGTTGCAACTGTGTGTGTGGAAACTCCAGCCCCCGCAGAAGAGTCACAAGACACATTGCTGATCTTCCAGTGAAGGCAACCAGTGAGTGGAGACAGATCGGGGCAGCAGCTGGGTGATTATAAAGCTTTGTGAAAAACAGACTGGCATTCAGGGGAGCAAAGGTGCACACATGGGCTGTGCAAACAGAACATAGTTGCAGATGCTCAGTAAAAATGAAAGAACTTGGCAGTGCCAGGCAGGGGCAGCCATGAGATGAGATAGGCCATCAGAACAGAGTGAGGCTCTGCCCTTGGACAGGAAGGAATCGGGAGCACCAGTCATCACAGATCGTTGCTCATGATGCAAGAGCAAATGGACAGTCAATGAAGCTTAAAGAGCTGATAAAAGGCAGTGCTTTGTTTGTTTTCATCATACACAATTAGTCTCTGGAATTCACTGCTCCAGGATCTGGCTGGGACAGAGAATTTAGTCTGATTAGAAGAGAACGAGACCTCTTTTGGGGCAAAGAGAGCAACTATGGCTACGTGAGAAGATGGAAACTTGCGAGGACACAGGGTCCTCACCTCAGGCATAAGCAATCCTCTACGAAGATTTGAGGAAACACTTCCCCTTTTAGGTTGTTGTCTAATTTTCCATTCTGGTATCTTCTGCAGACATCTCTGGCAGAGGACAAGATAAGCTTTTAGTCTGATCCAGACCATTGCGATTCCCATGGCTTGGATTTGGAGTTCTGTCTTGTTCTCTTTGCTCCCCACCATAATCAGGTTCCCTTCATTTTTCCAGATTGGATTTTTCATTTACTTGCTTCATGTATAAATAACCTTCTCTTAACCCAGAGCCAACGATGCTCAAGCATGGGGGTGAGAGGGAGGCAAGGTGGCAAATTCAAAACTGACCAAAGGATTGCAAGTTACTTACCAGTAACTGTCCTTCTTCAAGATGGGCTGCTCGGATTCATTCAGTAATGGGTGTATCCATGCCTCAGTGCACAATTGGTCAGAATCTTTTGCCCTAGTCTGTCAGAAAAGGGCTGGCGGCCACCGCCCCCTGTGCCACCCCGTGGCTGTATATGTGGCCACCACCTGACCCCTCTCCAGTTCCTAGGAGTCACCAAGTCCAAGTGTGGGGACGGTGGGAGGGATGTGAATGAATCCAAGCAGGTCATCTCGAAGGACAGTTACTGGTAAGTAACTCACCGTTCTTCTTCGAATGCTGCTTGGATACATTCAGTAATAGGTGACTGCTAGCCATGCTGATGGATGGTGGGCGGAGTTGGTTTTTCTGCCTTCAGCACAGCCACTCATCACCCTGGGTAATTGTCCTGCGAGAAAGGTCCTTGGGAGGTCTAAGGTATTGACCTAAGGACCTTGGCCCAGGCAAGATCAACCTGAGATGACAGAACCTAACCCAGTGGAGGCTAGAAGGCCCAGTTTGCCCGAGCGCTAGCTGATGTGCGAGGGTAGAACAGCCTAAGGTCACCCTCCTATAAAGAGTCAGACAAGACTTATTACGGCTAAGACCGAGATGTGTGTCATTGAGCAAAGGACCTGAGTAGTTGTTAAATATGGATATGCTGAGACCAGAGAGCTAGATATTCGGGTGCTAGCACATATCAGGTGCAATAATTGCGAAGAAAATAAAGTGATCCTGGAGCTCCTAGTTTACCAGCGGTGAATACTGGATGCCAGAAGAGACCCAGAAAAAGGAAGGGTGGAGAAGAGTACTGTCCTTTTCGTAGTCGGAGAGGGTAGAGCACAGGGAGATCAGAGGCAAAGGGAGACTGTGGATCTGGAGCACTCAGTGCATCCACAGTAAGAGAAAGGCTTCAAGAGGTGAGGAAGGGGGAGATGAAGGGGAGACCCCTTCCCCTTCCTAGAGTAAAGAAATACAGCACAGGGGACGCGAGATAAGAGATGGCTATCCCTTATGATGCGAGGTGTGGGCAGAGCACTCGAGCTGGCATGAGAACCGAGTCTTTAGTCAAGGCTATAGCAAATACATGAACTGGCCATAGCTGAGGTCTCATATGGCCCTGTAAAGGCATCATGGAGGCCAACAAGCCCTTCCCGAAGGCATTGTGATGCTCCCCTGTTATATGAGGTGAGCTGTCGGCACCTACTGCATTGCACTGAAATAAGAAAATATTTTTATTATTATTATCATTTTTATCCCAGCCCGATGGCTAACAATTTGCCACAGGGACAGAGCTGAGGAAAGTCAAACACAAAGAACTGCCATGACTAAGGACGGAGTCCAAAGGGTAGGTTCGTGTCCCTCAGGGGGGCTCGGAGCCATCCCCCGCAGCCTACAAAACCTAACATGCTTCCAGGATCTGGGACCTTATGGACCGCCAGGGCCACAGCAGCACAGATCTGACAGAAATGCGTCCACCCTAAAGTGGCGGAGTGCCGGAAACATGCGTACTAGAAAGAGGTTCGCTGTAGTGTAGGAACAACGCAGAAAATCCCACTGATCTAAGAGAAAGGGAAAGGAAACCTCCTCTAGTGAGGATGGAGTGAGGGCATGTCACTCTGTTCAGGTGTAGCCCGTGCCTTCCCAACTAAGACACTTTCTGCTTTCTCTCTTCTGTCCTCTTTCGTTATTGTTTCATTTTGTTTTTACAAGGAAGGAAGGAGGAAGACCTCTACCAAGGGTCAGCTAGTTCCCCACAATCCCAGGTCACTACTAGAGATTTTCGAATGGGGCTGTTAGCAGGTTCCTTCAAGTGCTGAAGGAATCTCGTAACCATTTAATACAGGAGCTTAAGTATGCCAAGATAGTGGCTACTAGCGCTAAAGAGGATCTTTGGCTGGAGGGAATGAGGGAGTCATACACAATGGAACTCCCGAGAGAAAACCCCAGAGCCATCATGAGGAGTAACCACGGTATTATGGTTGTCTTCTGGGAAGTGAATTACTAAGAAGACACCCACTAGGCAGAGCCCCTAGGGAAAAACCAACGTTTGGGCTCAGACTCATAGGCTGTGTTCTCACACAGCCAGTTATTTCGATATGGTTGTTTTGCAACAACCGTATATCGAAATAACGCTTATTTTGAAACAATTTATTTCGAATTAACAAAATGTTAATTCGAAATAAGGAAAAAAGGCAGAAACGAAATAGCAGGTTCATACTATGAACTTGCTATTTCACTTCCG